>APFE030556068.1:192035-246592 GCA_000404065.3 Pinus taeda | reverse complement strand
CAGAAGCATCCAGAACTACTCAAGCATTGAGGACAACAATTTTTTGAAGGAGAGGGGCATGTTAGGTCCATATAATATTAGTGATTACCCCATTACTATTGTAGTTGTATCCCTTATTAATATTGTTGTGCCCCTATTGTCCCCATATTTGTATTACTGTGCCCCATAGAATCCCTCTATTGTTATTTTTGTGGCTTTATATTATTATTGTTAGGTCGGCTGGGTTATATTGTGACTCCTTAGACTCCTATATATAGAAAGGGGGTTTTGTCATTTGTATCATCCAAGAATTGTTCATTTATGTAATGTAAAGGAGGTTGCCCCCTCGAAGAGGCTGAATTCTAAGGCGTTGATCTATCTTTTCTATCTTTTCTTGAGTTGGTTTCATAACATCATGTCTCTCAAGGAACCACCTTGGATCGATACTCATCATCGCTCCTCATTCCTACCTTGTCCAGCAACCATGTCTACCACTTTCGAAGAGTCCTCTTCTCCATTTCCGCCACCGATCATGACTCATGATACCGATTGAACATGTACATATTGGGGTATCTTGTTCTTTAGATGAGATCAATACTTATACTCATCTATTTCAAGAATTTCGTGATGTCTTTGCATGGTCCTACGAAGTAATGCCCAACATTGATCCTAGCATCGTTGTGCACAAAATACCAACTTATCCACATGCAAAGCCTATTCATCAATGGCTCTGCCTAGTGTACCCTAGGAAGGTCACTTCCATCAAGGGTGAAGTTGAAAAACTTCTCAAATCTGGGTTCATTTATCCCATCCCTCTTATAGATTGGGTGTCTAACATTGTCTCGATGACTAAAAAACAGGGCACGATTCACATTTTCGTTGATTATTGAGATCTCAATCGTGCTTGTCCTAAAGATAACTATCCTGCTCCCTTCATTGATAAAATCATTGATGAATGTGCAAGGAGCAAGATATTTTCCTTTATGGATGGTTTTTCTGGTTACAACCAGATCAACATTGCACCGACCGGTCAAAAAAAGACAGCTTTTATATGTCCGTGGGGTACGTTCGCGTATAAAAAGCTCCCTTTCGGCCTCAAAAATGTTGGGGCTACATTTCAGTGGGCAATGTCCTATGTGTTTCATGATATCCACAACATTTTCTAGCCTTACTTGGATGACCTTCATGCTCATTCTCGTAAGCGCTAAGATCACCCGGACCATCTTCGGCAGATTATTGTGTGCTATAGACACTATAACATTCAATTAAATCCACATAAATGTGTTTTCTGCGTAGAATCTGGACAACTCCTCAGCCTCATCATTTCCAAGGATGGTATTCACCTTGATCCACTGAAGGTCGAGGCCATTGTAAATTTACCCCCTCCATATTCACTGCACCAACTCTAGATCTTGCAAGGAAAGGCAAATTTTCTCCATTGTTTTATACCTAATTATGCTGGGCTAGCTATAGGATTTACCCAATTGTTATAAAAAGGAACCCTCTTTATCTGGGATGAGGTGGCCCAAAAATATTTTGATGATCTCAAGGTCATCCTCATAAATTATCCTCTGTTGCACCCTCCGAATTATTATCAAGATTACTTCCTTTACCTAGCTACAACCCCTAACACAATTGCTATGGTCTTGGTGCAAGAGGATGATGAAGGAAACGAACATGTTATCTACTACCTTAGTTGTAATATCCTCAACACTAAATGCATTACGCACATGTTGAGACGTTGGCTTTGGCTACCGTCCAGGCTGTTCAATGCTTTCGGCACTACATTCTTTTGCGGACGACTACAGTGATTTCCGAATGTAACCCCATGCCCTATATGCTCACTCGTCAATTGTTGGGGGGAAAATATTCTAAATGGGTCATGATCCTACAAGAATTTGATTTGGTCTTTACTACTGCCAAATCTAAGAAGTCACTTGTTTTCGCCGAATTAATTTGTTCCCTTCCCTCTAAGTCTCTCCCTGCTGGTGCAGATGAATAGCTTCTAGATAAGACTCTCTTCCTGATTATCACCCTTGATCCATGGTATAGTGATATCATCATGCATCTCTAGACAACCATGTTCTGGTCCACATTTACTAAGGATGATCGCCGAAGGATTTGGCATCACTCCCAACCCTAACGTATTATTGGCAATACTTTATACCGTGTCGATATCAATTCAGTTCTTCGTCGATGCCTTACGATCGAGGAAGTTGAAAGAGTTCTCAATGATTGCCACTTCAGGGCATGTGGTGGTCATATGTCTAGTTATGTTATAGCTCAAAAAATCCTTCGTGCTAGTTATTTCTAGCCATCTATTTTTAAGGATTGTATCCTTGTTGTTCGCAAGTGCCATGAATGCCAAATTTACCAATGCAATATGCGTGCCCCACCCACTTACCTACACCCCGTCATTACCATTGGTCCTTTTGCCAAATGGGGCATCGATTATATGAAATGTAACCCTCGTTCGCCTGGGGGGCATTGCTATATTATTGTCAATGTAGATTATTTCACCAAATGGGCCAAAGCGATGCCTACATACTCTACAAACGGTAAGACGGCAACTCAATTCCTTTTCAACCATGTTATTTCCAGGTTTGGCGTACCTCAAGCCATTGTCATAGACCATGGCTCCCGTTTCAGAGATTACATGATGGTTGAGCTGACATCCGCATTGGGCTTGTGCCACGATGGCTCGACCCCATATTACCCTTAGGCCAAGGGCCAAGTTGAAGCCATGAACAAGGTTTTGGCTACAATGCTTCAACACGCTATTAGGATGCACAAGTCAAATTGGGATCTCATGCTCTTTTTAGCTTTGTGGGCTTATCGAAACTCGACCAAAGATGCAACTAGTTTCAAACCATTCCAACTGGTCTATGGTCTGGAAGCAACATTTCAAATCGAATGTGAGATTCCTTCACTCAAGTTAGATCTTGAACTCCTCCCCGAAACATCACGTCAGGAGGAACACCTCTTATATTTAGAATGATTGGATGACACTCATCGTCTCACTGCCTTAGTCATCGAAGCACAAAAGAAATGAGTCAAGTCCCATTTCTATCAGTCGGTCTCCACTCACATGTTCTTTGAGGGTGATTGGCCTTATTATATGACTAAGATAATGATAAGCTAGGGGTAGGCAAGTTCAAACCCATGTGGCATGGGCCCTACATTGTGAAATGTGTTTTGCAGAAAGGAGCTTATGAGTTTATTGATTATGAAGGAAATCCTCTGGATAAGCCCTGAAATGGGCTTTACCTCAAGAAGTAATATGCTAATGTACATTAGTGGGTCATTCATTTTTGTGCAGTGTAGTTTTTTGTTTTAGTTTTCAAACAACTTTCTTGTTTATTATGTTTTTATTGCTTTGCAGATGTATGTGGCTCCTCACATTGGTTTCACTGCTGGTGCTTGCCGTAGTACCTAGGAATTATCGTCCGCGGCATGGGTTATTTATGACCCTAATGGTGAGTTGATTGACCTTCAAGGTATCTATCTAAGTCGCACAACTGACAACATTGATGAATACAGTGCGGTCATTGAACCATTGTTAGAAGCCATTGCCCTTGACATTAGAGAGTTGGTTATCAACCTGGATTCATAGCTTGTCATCTTTCAAATCAACGGGACATATTGCATTAGAAACCCTCAAATATTGAGAATGTATCTCCATATTCGTCTATTGGAAAGACATTTTGATTACATTACATATTATCATATTCCTAAGTGCATGAATACATTGATAGATGCATTGGCTAATTATGTGTTGGATAGACATTTACGAAACACGTGAAAAGATAAAACAAAACATTTGTACCATAGTAAGCAAGTAAAGACGAAATTATATATATATATATTATATATATATTATTATATATATATGGTGATAATTTTTGATACATAAGAACCCCAAAAAATAATATGTGTGTCCAAAATAACATCAGCGGCTCGCACACTCATCATATATTTGTGGCATGCAGGCCTAAAAAAATGTAAGTGTTGGATCTAGGAACTAATCAACGTGGTGATCATGGTAGCATGATACAACTCGTGCAACATGAGTCAGCAATCAGCGGATCTAATCCAAGACTCCCACAATGTGTCTCTAGTACTAGCGAGGAATGTCTCCTACTCGAGCATACTCCGGGATACCACGAGTAAATCCCTCAAGGTTCCTCATGATCTCCTCCTCGTTGTCACTCCCCTCATGATAAGAAGCGATAGCATGGATAAGGCGGGGAATGCACCTGGCTATTGGGGACATCCCAGTAGGCCGCTCTGGTTCGACATCTACATTAATGAGATAAATGTTATAAGCACATATATACCAAAAACAATTAAAAAATATCAAAATTAAAAGTTTGAGTTTTTACCTTCACCGTCAAAATCCTCTCCTGTTGGTAAGGGCATGTCCGAATCTCCATGGAAGTTAGTGCTACTATATGGCTAGTCCTCCACGACAA
This sequence comes from Pinus taeda, assembly GCA_000404065.3. Taxonomy (NCBI): domain Eukaryota; kingdom Viridiplantae; phylum Streptophyta; class Pinopsida; order Pinales; family Pinaceae; genus Pinus; species Pinus taeda. The sequence goes on along the minus strand of APFE030556068.1, from coordinate 242,141 downwards.
TCTTCTATTGCCATAGACATGAAAAGAATGCGTGTATGTATGACATGTGTTGACCCCCAGTGATCCTGGGCATCAAACGACTCTAGCGGGCAATCCATGGATCGCGTGGCGTAGGAGGATATACCTCAGTGAGCTGATATTGGAAGAGTGGCACTTGTTCCAAGAAAAAGGTCATGAGCACAGATCTGAATGAAAATTGCTTCAGATTCCCCGCCTTAGTTTTGGTCAGCTGGCGCTTTATGTTGATCTTCATGGCCTTTTCCTAGTTGAATATCGTAGGTGTTGTACAGTCGATAGCATATAGGAACTTCGACTTGCTGGTCTCATATTCTACCTGGGACCCTGGGACTTTTTTGATGGTCAACAGAAGAACTCTCAATGCCAGATACTGAACACTGGAAATCTCAATCTTCCCACTCTTGGATTTCAGGGCCTCAGGGAAGTTTTCAACAAGTAATGAAGATATGCTTGCCCCAATTGGTCATGACCCACACAAGCTGACTGGTTCCCCTCTTCGGGACAATCCAGTGATGAAATATATATTTGAAGTTTCCAACTCCAGCTCCTGGTCACCAATGACAAATATTTCCTGACTTATATCCCAAAGACTGATTAGGTACCGAAGCAACTCAGGTTGGGCTTACATCCTGGGCGTGAGAAAGAATTTGAGGAGCCCACAAGCCCTCAAAACTTCCAGGCAATTTGGATCATTCAGTGCCTGGGTGTCCACATCCTCATGTTCCTGTTCTTTCCAGTCCACCATTTTCAGCGATTCTTTCCTACAAAATCCATTAATTTGAGTCAACAATCATGCTTGGCCCATAGATTTTAAGTTTTAATAGTGATTTTGTGAAGAAATAGGGTTTTTCCCTATTCACAGCATCAACATGCCTGTTTTAAAAAGAGTTGTGCTAATGATGCAATAGGATTTGTTAATCATTCTCGGTCGGTGCGATTATGTGCCCGAAAGTCACGTTAACCAAGGGCGAAAAACATTTTGCAAAACCCCTTCAAAAAAACAAAAAAAAATGGTTAAAAATGGGAATAAAGGATATGAAAATGGAGCTCGGGGCTTTGGCTCTTACCTGTAACTGGCGGCTCGGTGAATGAGCTCTCGGATCTCCCGCAATCTGCTTCGAAACAATTAGGGAAAAAGTAAGTAAAAAGTATTCACAACAAGGTAAAATGGTAAATGGTAAAAATATATTTACTTTTCTCCTTTTTATTCATTTTTTCATGAAAATATCAGGTTTTTGTAAATATTTTAACCTATTTTGCCTCAAGAACTAGATAATACACTTTACCTTTTTGCACAGTGACAGGTGATGGATGTTCAACGATGATGAAGAGTCATGTTTCAGCTCTTTTCTCGGCTCGTTAAGCTCATATGAAAATATTTCCGATTATTTTTCCCTTTTGACTCATAAAAGAGAATAAAATGGGGGGTCCGATTTTAAGCTCTTTTCCAACCTTGTAAAAGTGAATAGATGGTTGAGCCCTTGTCACTTCGAACTCATTAACGGATGTGAAACATCATGCACCTAGTATTATTTTACCCCTTTTTCGGGCTGGGAGGCACTATTTACGAAAAAGGTACTCCTTGACTCAAATGGTCAAGTGGTTCTCTCAAGTATTGTTTTCTACCTTTTCGGGCTTGAGAGACACAAATGTATGAAAAGGGACCATGTGGAGTTTTATTTTCCATGTCTTTTTCAAAATCTCTAAACATGAAAAAGATATCAAGTTACACCTTTGTCGGACTTGTTAAAATATTAAATGACATCGGATTGTCACCATGACGAACATGAGCTTCTCCTTCCTAGGGCTTGTTAAACTTACTAGGTCAGATTCATCCGAAGAATGAAATTACAGTGCAAGCATATGCTATCCCCTTCAAGCTTGTGATTAAAAATAATTGGGGTACCTGCCAAAAATGGTGGGGGAAAATTTGGAAATCTAATCAGTTGTGTTTGCAGCTCACTCTTGAACATGACAATTTTTGCTTCGTGTCAGGGTGGGATATCCTCCCTTGTATCGTTAACCTTCTTGGGTTCGGCCGTTCATTTTTGCCTTCCATTTGATCTCTACCGCATCATCATGACCACTGATCCTATGGATCTAAAATCTTCCAAACTTCCATTTGTGTCACTGATATGTTCAAGAGTTGTCCTTCTGTAGTTACATTTACCTCTGATTCTTTGTATCATCCAAAATCATTTTGCATATTTTCGTCTCATGTCGATGATGTGGGAAACATTAAGGCCCTCCTTCAACACGGTCGTTTCCTATTGACTTCAGCTCATTATTCAGGAAGTTGACTGAGAGACTCCCTTTCGGTACATTAGAGCTTGCATGCCCTAATTGCAAGTTCTTCGCACTCGACCACAAGTTCACATCATTGGCTTTCGATTGAGTGATTTCATAGGTGTTCGACTTCAATTCCTCTATTCACATTCCATGGATTGTGCTGATAGTACCTTGAGGACCACTTTCATTATTGGTGGTTTCTCTAGCACTTGTTAATGATTTATATCATTGACTGGTAATCAAGAAACTTTCTAGCATGTTCAACGTCAACACATCTATTCTCATGTAAGAATTTGTACTTTGATCGGGTTGTGTTAGAGTGCAAGACCCTGGACTTAGATCACAAAAGTCTAGGTTGCGAAGTGATGTGACATGGTTATGTTGCTATACATGTCTCTTTCAGATGGATGGATGCGACCATACCATGAGTTATCATATGTGATCCTTCTCATTATTTGATGGTTGCGACCATACCTTGGTTTCATTATGATCCTCTTTGACGGATGGTTGCGCCCATACTTGGATCCATTTACATGATCATTCTCTAGATGGATGCGTCCATGCCACAATTCATGAATCATTTGATAGAGTTCTCAGTTATGTATATGTATCTATACTTTCTTGCAGGTTTTCTGATGGCAGACTATGGTTCCCTGCACTAATTCATAAAGAAATTCATCCCTCACTCTAGTTCGGCCTTCACGCTTTAGGGGGCATCTATTACACAGCATTTTGTCACTATCCCTATACTCCTCGTTCCTTGATCCTGGAGGACCTCTATAGTGAACCCCACATGCTTTCCCTTCATGAAGAAACCCCCATTGTGTTCCTCTTCATGAACAGATCAATTCCCTTTTCCACCATTTCCCCTGAAACTTCTGTTTTGCCTAGTTTACAAGACAGGCGTTAATGGCCCTTGCCTTCCTCGCACTGATATGCAGGGATTAGCACTATCCCTAGCACCAACTAGAGCGACTAAGTTCTGTTCTAATCATGCCAGTCCTTCTATGGAAAGATTTTAAATTAAGAGCCGAAGCTTCCAACTCTAGATGCTTCTTAATGTAAGTCTGGTAAATGGTTTGGCTGGATGGGGTTGAGGATGTCAGTTTGGGCTCCTTTCTCATATAATGATTGAACTACCTAAAGGGATAATACCTTCTACCATGAGATTAGGATCCATTTCCCATCCATTCATCCTATATAAACCTCTCTTTTTCCGATGCACAAGCTAGTGTTAATGTTTGTGTGCTAGTGCTATTTTGGTTTGGAGTAAATAACAAGCTATTCATAGTTGTAGCTCTCTACTTGTGTGAGGGATAAGTGTGATTTGGTTTGGAGTGAAGCCTAAAGGTAAGAGCCTTAAAACTATTTTTGTTGAGGCCACCATGGAATGCTAGCAGAAGTGTGTGGGAACCTGGTCTTGTCAGAGGAGAACCACAATGTGAAGGCAATGGTTGTAATCTCTTCTTGATTCAATATATATGCAACTATCGATTGATTTCCTACATGATTTTTCATCTTACGTATTCATGGATTAATGTTTCTTGACTTGTTAAGTAGGTTGAATTACAATTTTTCTATTATCAAGGTTGTTGTTTATTGTTGTTTACTTGTTTCATTTGTTTGAAGAAGGAAGTGAGAGATAGTTGGAGCAAGCAAGCAAAGACATCATCAAACAGGATAAACTTACTAAGTGGTAAGCCCTCTTAATTGGTTCTAACCTAAGGAAAGATTCCATAGAATGTATTTGTTGTGGCTAGACCCATTATCGAGCTAGGGGAATTTGTTTGTGTTCGCACTTATAACTTTACTTCACCACAACTACAGAATTGTGTCATTCTTCTGCCTCTTGATACTTTGAAGTTTGTCCTTGAGTTCCAAGTTCCTGTGGTCACTATTCTTCTTGAACAATTATGACAGTGGCATTAGAGAAATTTTGAGGTCTAAAATTGGCCTCCTAAGAAAAATGGATAACCAAAATAAACTTTATAAGAAACAATAGGATTCAAGATGATGATGTCAACCATGGGGGATGATTCACCATTTTTGGGGAAAAAGGTAAAAAGATTAAAAACTAATAAAATAACAAAACTATTTTTTCAACTTCTATTTTCAACTTATCTCCCTAAGGTTTTACTCAAATTTCGAGTGGGAGTACTCACTGGATGCAAAATTTAATTCCAAGGAGTACCCATGTTGCATACTTTTGATGAAGCCTACTACACGAAAAATGAGAAATACATGAAAAAACGTGATTGCAATCATGTTTTCCATGTATTTCTGATTTTTCGTGTAGTTGGGACTATTGAAAGTATGCAACATGGGTACTCCTTGGATGAGGAATCCAATTCTACATCCAATGAGCTTTCCTGCTTAAAATTTGAGTAAACCCATAGGGAGATAAGTTGAAAGTACGAGTTGGAAAAGTAATTTTTACATTCCCTCTAAAATTTGATGATGTAATCTATTCTTATTTTATTATTTCCACTATTATTTGATAATTTCTTTAGGAGGCCCATTTTAGTCCTCAAAATTCCCCTAATGTTTCCACATCGCAAACAAAGTTTCCTTTCCATGGAGATTTGAGACAATATGATCCCAAACTCCCTCCAATATTATTCTCCTCACCTTGGCTACATCTTTATTCCACTAAGCAAGGTTCTATGCATCAGATGCTTGTGGTTTTGTGACATATGACTTGATGTATTCTACCAATCCATTTTCATCCAATACCGCCTCAATTCGATCCTTCCATGCAACAAAATTATAGATGCCTTCCAAGGCATACTCTATCCTTAGTCCATTGAAAGCCATCTTCTCATTTCTAAAGAAAACCTGCAACACTAATATCAAAATTCGATCCTCTGAGAAACAACTTCAAATTTCTACTCTATTATGAATCGAACTCTAAGACCATGTATAAAATATGTCATAGATTTGTAACTTATCATGAAGTTTTAATCAAAATCACAAGACACAAACCTACTCTACTTCTTTGTAGACATTAATTCATAATTTAGAACAATTTTTTTTTACATGCAATAAGAAATCACACACATGCAACAAGTAATTTTATATGGGGAAAGAAACCTGCTAAAAACCTAAATGCCTCTTGCATTAATCATAAGAATATAGATGGATTAGAATTTTGCTTCTCAACTGATCTCACCCTGCAAGTGCACATTTTATCTATCTACTCAATGAAGGCCCAAACCCAGACTTAGTCAATTTCTTCCTTTGCTTAAGCTCCTATTTCCTTGCACCATTCCTTGAGGTGTTGGGACCCTATTATTTAGGAAATTCCTCAAATGGATTTTGCAATTTCTTTAGGTTGTTCATTTGACTGCATGCAACACTTGTACACTCATAACTAGTCTAGAATTGATGTTACACTGCCTTCTAATCTCCATCTCAACTAGGTAACTCAAATTTTTTGCATCCACTAGCTATTTTGGGTTGATTGATCACTTAATTGGATGATCACTGAGTTTTAGTGAAGTCCCACTGCACAACTTGACCCTCCACTAGTTCTTCCAATAGTTGGAACTAGTTTAACTGAAAATAACCTTAGATAATTGACCTTGATTGCTACAAACTAGCAATAACACATGCTTAACTGAACTCTAACTCCTCCAACTCGGATTTACTAAGTAAACTGGTTGGCACAAGCCATGTCACTCAAGTTAACATCGTCGAAGTTGTTTGTTGATGTGGAAATTCAAATTTTTTCAATTTAATCAAGGCAAAATTAAATTGATAATTTATTGTTGCATTTTTCAACATTCTTTAATTGCAAAATTGCTTCTGTAGTGTTATAATATTTCTTGTAGCATTATAATATCGCTTGTACATATTTTGAATGCTTTGGAAATGCAATTTACAAAAAATTTCATGAATGTTGATACCAATTGATGTATGCTTCTCCAACGACCATTTCCCAGGCTAGAAGAACTGAAAACTATCATTATGCAAAGGATAATGAACACAATTCCTTCCTCTATGTTACCCTCTTCCTCGCATGGAGAGAAAAATATTTGACATGCATGGTGGTAGGAAAAATAATGGGTAGAATTTGGGTACAAAACCATAATTATAATATAACACATTATATATTCAAACGTAAATCATCATGAAAACCCATAATATGGATAATGCGCTATATTATAATTTACTATCTACAACAATAATATATTTTGGCTAGGGTTTTCAAGGCTGTCAATATTCATTATCTGACTTTCCATCTCCGACCTTCTCTACTCTGATTTATGTTCCTATCAAATTTTGAATAATCATAATCATATTCCTGATCACATATTAATTACTCTTCCTCTTCATTATGTTACCTTCTCTACCAACATTCATTCCTTACCATTACATATAGGAATTATTTTGAGTGCTCAATTCTCTTTGGGCTTCCATTTTCTTCCCTGAAATGATTTCTTTCTCTCTTAGTCTTCTCTTGTGATCAATTCACGCAAAGTATATCTGGACCAATTCTTGATTTTTAGGGTTCCTCTTCATTTTCATTTGTAGTTTTTCAATGTATGTAGTTATTCAACATATTAATGTTGGTGATACCTCTTTCAATTTCATGCATTGGTGAATTCCTCTTCCCCTCCTTTTCAATGTATGCAATTATTCAATATATCAATGATGGTGATGTCTCTTTTAATGGCATGCACAGGTGAATACTTGTTCCCCTCCCTTTTTTTCCATTTTCTATTGCATGTAGTCTCCTTTGCTAGTGAAATGCCCTTGTAATAGTAATATTGCTTTGAATTTTGCTTCACTATTGGCTTGAATTTATGCACTAAATTATTTGCATTTAGATCTTATGTTCAATATTCTTGAGCATAATCTCATATCAAGAATATATCACTTTGATTTTGAATGTTTTGTTTTAGAACAATGATTCAATCTTGATTAGTTGATTCTATACTCAAATCCTTATGAGATTGTAGATTTTCATCTAATCAACAAAAAAATATTTTGTCCAACTATATTGTTGAAACGCTTCAAGATATTTCTTTATTTCATGATAAATAGACTTTAACTCTATATGCATTCACCAAGAGGATAGGTCAAAAATATATAATCAATAAATATTTGTGGTCCAATTCTTTATGATTATAATAAAAATGTTGAAGGATTCAGAGGAATCCTAGTGATGCATTGAAATGAAACAATGTAGCTTGGTCACTTGATGGCCTTCTGATCATAGAACCAATTTCATAGTTTTGTTCAATAGAAATCTTTTGGAATCAGATAACTAATTTGGTTTTTTTATTGATATTTGCATGAAATGATCCTTTACACCAATATTGAGATAGATTAGTTGTTGGTCTAGATATCTTCATATGTAACATGCAAATAATATGGTTTAGATGTCGATCTCATGCTGCTCCATATGAAGGCTTCTAGAAACCAGACATACATATGTATATGATCTGCTCCTCTAGGCTTGATGGTAGCACCTTTTATTTTGATTTCATATAGTTAAATAGATCTCATGTTTTTTCTTTCTTCAAATATCAAATCTCAACTGAATACATGAGATATCATAATATACTCTGATACATTCCACATACATATTAAGATTCATCATAGGCTGAATAATTAAGGAAAATACTAATGATGCAAATATACATTGAGCTAGGCTCATCTTCAACATGTTTTGGCTATATATGAAAATGTTTAACTAGACTATGTACACTCGAGAATGCTTGTTTACATGATATATGAATATATACATTTTGCATAAAATTTTGTATCAAAGAGAGAACCTTTGAATGATGAACCTGATTAACAGTGTCTATTCATCAAGAAGATGGATTGATGTTGCAATTGCAATATGGTATTTGTTCTTGTTGCTTCTTGACTACTTCAAAATATTGATGCAACCATATCCTTATTTATCTTCATCTTTACTCCTTTTTGGTCCTATAATCTCCCCCTTAGATAGTGCATTCATTTGCATATATTCTACATTATTTTAGGCTCTTATTTTGAATTCAAACCAATGAATAGTCTACAGGGATTATCCCTAATTTTCTCCTCAGATATTCAAATGGTTCTCTAGCAAGTGAATTTGCAAATATATTTGTTATCTATTATTTTGTGGAAATGTATTCCATCTTCATTGTTTTCTCACCCACTTGTTCTCTGAGTAAGTGGTACTTTATGGGGATATATTTCTTCTTTGAGTGAAACATTAGATTTTTTCAAAAAATAAAATCTCACATCCATTTGGTATACTTTGAAATCATTATGACAAGCAAAGGCAAAAAACATCATGATTGCTTCCATTCTTTCCGCCGGTGAAAAAGTTTCTTTATAGTCAAGACCTTCTACTTGTGAGTAACCCTTGCACACTAGTCTGGATTTGTTTCTAACAATTTGATCTTGTTCATTCATATTATTTTTGAATGCCCATTTTGTGCCAGTGACATTTTATCTAGTTGGTCTTGGTGTCAGTTCCCATGTCTTGTTCTTTTCAATTTGATCTAACTCCTAGTTCATAGAATATATCCATTTTTTGTCTTTACTTTCTTCGTCAAAATTTTTTTATTCAATATGTGACAACATAGCAATATAATCGTAGTATTATTTCTCCTTGTTTGAACTCCACTTTTATCTCTAATAATTTAACTGTCACAATGATTCTTTTATGTATACCTTCAGGAGCATTTTGAATGAGTCTCTATATTTCCTGATTGTTCATCCTATACTTCATTTTCTTCACTGTCATGGTGATGATCTATAGGATTGATAAAACATGTGCCCTTCCTCTTATCTGGTAAACCTTCATTAAAAGTTACATCTATATAATCCACAATCTTATGCATGACTTCATTCGTTATAACAAATGTATCCCTTACTTCTTGATGAATATCCCAAAAATATTCATTCTTCTATTAAAAAATCAAACTTTCCTAACTTTTTCATCATTATTTTTTATATAGCATTTACTTTCGAACACTTTAAAATGTTTTATTGAAGCTAGCTTACCGTGCCACAATTCATATATGGTGTCTTGTCACAATTTTGTATGATATGTGCCTTATTGAGAATATGCAGAGTTGTGTGTGTTGTTTCTTCCCAACAAGTTTGAGGAATGTATCTCTCTTGCATCATGGTTGTGGCCATTTTCTAAATAGATTTGTTCTGTCTCTCTATAACTCAATTCTGTTGTGGTGTGTCTGTAATAGTACACTGCCTTTTTATTCCAAATTCATCACACAAGTCTGCAAACTCATATGAAGTAAATTCACCACCTTTATATGACCTTATACACTTTGTCTTGTGTACCTTGTTTGAGTTTTTTTTTAGTGCCTTAAATGTTTTGAATTTCTCAAATGATTCTGACTTATTTCTAAGGACTTCCATCCATGTCAATCTAGAATAGTCCTTAATTACCAACATGAAATATTTTTCTCCTTGTGGTGATTTTGTTCTATAAGGACCACACAAATCCATTGTACTAATTGTAAATGCTTCCTACTTTCAACATATCCTTGAATTTGAATGAATTTTGAGTTTTTCTTTCCCATTTAACATGACTTGTAGATGATTTTAAGGTTTCTTTATCTTTGGAAAACCTTTGGTTGTTCACTTCGTACTAAACCTGACGATGTGATAAAAATTGAGATTCCCCAATCTCCTTTTTCATAGACAAGATTAATCTTGTTTCTTGATATAACACTCTCCATTATCTTCCTTCAAAATGTGTCATTATTCTCTATTCAAACTCCTTTAGCCAAAATCTTCCAAGTAGTTGTTGACCTACTTTCACAATCATGATATCTGAAGAGAACATCACAACCCTTGTCACAGATTTGACTTACACTCAACAAATTATGTTTCAGTTCATCTACAAATAGTACATCCTATGCCTTTACTTTTGCATTATTCAGAATGGTTGTGCCCTTTCATCGAATTCTTCCCGCTTCATCATTTCTGAATTTTACATTTGCAGTTTTATTTTCATGTAGGGATACAAACCTACTTTTATCTCCTATCATATGTCTAGAGTAGCCATTGTCCACATGCCATTTACTATTTTTATCTTGAGCATACAAAACTAGGCCAGACTTATTAGCTTTCTTCTCCTCCTTCAAGTTTCTACATTGCATACATTCATCTATTTAGCAATTGTTCTGATATTGTGTTCTATTTTTTTAAGTTGAGACTCATATAACTTGTGCCCAAAATTGTGACAATAAAAACACTCTGTGATATCAAAGAGAGGAGAAAATGGGTTTCTATCTAGATTCATGTTTTTTTTTTTTTTAGAAATCCCTATTGTAAGCCTCACTTCCCTTAGGATTTCTCAGATTATTTCTTCTGACATAAGCTATGTAATTTATAGCTTTATGTCCAAATTTTATTAGCAATAAAGACATGCATGGAAATCCTTTTTGTGCATAGTAGTGGATGACACTTGCGGATATAACCATTTTGACATTTGATAATCATGTCTCTTGAAGAAGTATGGTGTCTGATAGTTTCTTTTTTATGTCTCCACTCCTTTAGTCTACTGCACTTTGTTGGTAGTGCTTCTTTGTTACTGCTCATTTGATGCTAAAGTGTTGATCAAATTTTTTTCTCAAATTTATATGGATTGTCATTTTCTCTCTTGACAACTTTTACAAAAGTAATTATCTATTTTTCCTTTTCCTTAATTTCACTAGATTCCCCTTCATAGCCTAACACAACGTTCATGAGTGAATAGCTTTGAGAATTTAATATCACATCCAATTTTTCAAATATTTTTATGTGTTGAATATTCATGTCCAACTCAGTCTGTTCTTTTTCTACTTTTTTCTTCAGGGCTACCACCTCTTCTTTCAATATTTCACATTCCTGAATTTTCTCCTTTATTTACTGCAAAAAAATATCTTCCATGTTCTTTGTTTCTTCAAGTTCAACCTTCAGCTTGATCATTTCTTCTGAATTTGATTCTTCTTTTTCATATTTTAATAAAATATCTTTATACTTCTACTTCTTTTTTTAAAGTCTATCTATTTCCTCCAAGGAACCGATCAACTCCCCCTCAAGATATACCTCACCTTCCTCTTCTTCTTCATATTCCTTGCATTCTTTTTCCAAATCTTATAAGTCCGTCAACATGAATTCACTAGTTCCATATTCACTAGAGGATTCATTAGAACTTTAAGATACACTGCTATCTTCTTGAGCATGGAAAATTTTCTTTTTAAATTTTTTCTCTTTCCACATTTTATTAGAATTGTTATTTTCTTTCCCTCTAGATTGATTTTCTTCTTTCTTGTAAGAAGATTTTGAGGCATAATTCCCCACTCTTCTATAATTGAAACACTTCAATGGGAGTTTTCCTTTACACTTACATGTGCCTTTCTTCAATCTTCTGACAAACTTTTCCTCTTCTTCATCGAAGCTTGAGCATGGACATTCATTGTCTTATGTAGTCTTATCTGCCTTAAAATCTACATCTCTACTAGATGACTTTCATTATGAAATTACCATCTCGTATGCTGTCAAGGAACCAAGTAATTGATCTTTATTTAGGGTCTCAAAGTGGGTTGTCCCTTCTCTAGTTGAAACCTTAGGATTAAATTATGAAGGTAATGAGCTCAAATTCTTTTGAACTATTACACTATATTTTATTGTTTCTCTTAGACCCGTCATGACATTAACAATTTCATATACTCTTAGAAAGAAATTACCAATATTTTCATCTTCATTTGTTTTTAGTGTTTCAAATTGCATTCTACACACTTGTAATTTGGCCATCTTTACTTTGTCATCTCCTTCATGAATATTTTGCATTTTATGCTATATTTCTTTAGCCATTTTACAATGAATTACTTTAATAAAATTTGAATCACTTAATCCACTAAGAAGTGCATTCATATATTTTGCATTGGTTGTGAATTCTAGTTTTCCATTTTTGTTATTACTTATTGTCTTTTATTCTTCATATCCCACCAAAAAAAAATCATAGTTCTACTCTAAGAGACATTAAATATATTTTCATTCTCACTTTCCAGAATGCATAATTTGTGCTAGTGAATAGAGGGGATTTATTTGTTGTGCATCCTTCCAGACTAACCATTCTGCTCATTTATGACCTCCTTCTAGTTGTTATACTAATACTCAAGGAACCTACTCTGATACCAATTGATCTATGCTTGGAATTACTGAGAGGGGGGTTGAATAAGTAATTTTAACTTTCCAATTTTTAGCTCAATTTAATTTATTTTTTATATTATCTTCTTATGTAGCTAATAACATAGGTATATGTTCAATTATCAATGGTTCATTTTTCAGTTACCATAGAGACATTTGCATATATACTTATTCAGAATTCAAGAGCATTCACACAACATTCAACAAACAACACATGAAGACACCAGATATAAGTGTAAGCCCATAATAGATAAAACCATAAGTTTTTGGCTGTAAGTAATGTGAAGGTAACCTCCTACTCCCAATTACCTAAAATTTTTTGTAGGCTCCAACCTACAATAGGTTGCTACATCAAGGAAGCTCCAACTTCCACAATTTTTTCTATATGATTCAACCTAATCTAGGTGGATATTGGTGGCCACCCACCTATTCCATTTGAACCCCCACCATTGTTCCTTTTAGTTTTTCAGTTTCCTTAATTGCAGCAAAGTTCACTATTTTTGGCAATTTTTTGGGTCCCAAACTTCTGGAGCCGTTTTGAGGCCCTAAATGATTTTTTTTTTTGGAAAATCACCAGTGCCGAATATAAATTTTCCACTTCACATTTTCTACTAGTAGTTGTACTCCTCATATAGATATTTCTAACAAGGTATCGTGTGTTTCAAATGGAGATCATATGCCAAAGTTACGACCCTGGGAATTTGTTGTACCAATTTACCCCAACGGGGCCCATAGTTTAGCGTTACATCTCCTAGGATGAGGTTTTTGGATGTTTGGGGTCTTCCATTGTTTATCAATAATAAATAGGCCTTCAAGCCTCATTGTAACACAGTTCAAAGGCATGTAGCCACCACATCTCTTCCCATAGATAGGATACCGTCGCCCGAGCTAGTTTATTTCCATTTTGTATGTAAGCATATTTTATTTCTTTTACATTAATGAAATGAAGTTTTATTTCTGGTGCATCTCTATGTGTATGGTTATATTTGTAATTTTTTGCGTTCTTGTTTAAATCTATATCAGTGGTATCAAAGTAGTCTTCTCTTTCTCGATCCTTCTTTGCATGTCACCAACGAGGTCGGGGTATAAGGAGTTAGGGATCAATCTGGTTGAAACTTTGCAAGGTCAGCCTCACAAACCCCAACAACCTCCCATGGGGGAAGAAAAGAAAGATGCGGGACCAAGAAATCCTATCAAAATATTGCTCGAGGACGCCCTTGAGAAAAAAAGGAATGTGATGATGGATATATTTTCCCAGATCCTTCAACGGTTGCTTGTTGGTGGTGCATCCACATCCAACAACCACTTCGGAGGCTTCACTTCTTTTAAGGAACAATTAAGCTTTGACATTCCAATATTTAAGGGAAAAATAGATGCAAACGCTATAAATAAATGTTTAAATCTCCTAGAAGGATATTTTTATGTTCATGATTTTTCTAGCCACGAAGAGATTATTTTTTCTCATCTCAAAGCCACGCCCCACATCAAGGACTGGTGGGAAACCTACTGCAAGTAGAAGGATGAAAGTACGCCCTCACTGCTTTCAACCACACACACATGGAATTATTTTCGATACACCATCAAGGAGAAGTACTACCTTGTCAGGAGCTATGAGGATAAATACATAAAGTGGACCACGTTGCGGCAAGGAAGGGACCAAGATGTATTAGATTTTACCAATGTTTTTCATACCCTTCACATGAAGTTGGGTATCAAGGATTCTGAGAAAAAATTGGTACTCAAGTACTGCAGCTACCTACATAGGTACATCCAAGAATCATATGGATTTCCTAGACATCTCCTCACATGATGCGACGTACCAATACATTGTCAAGGTGGAGTAGAATCTTAAACAGAAAAAGCGAGACTTTGGATCTACGAATCCGAAGCTAGGGAAAGGTGCCTTGAAAATGTAGAACAAAGGAAAAATCCAAGGAGGGGCGGCCCAAGAAAACCCACCAAATCCACAAGAAAATAATAACACCGCGAAGCCAAAGAAGGACACAGGAAAGTGGTGTGAGTTCCACAGGATCTCCACTCACAACACAACTGAGTTTCGAGCCAAGAAGTCATTGGTGGTCAACCTGAATGCTTCTAAATCATATGCATGTTCTGAATCTGAGTCAGAACCCAACAAGGGGAATGACAAAGGAAATCATATTATCGATGCAGAACCCAATTCCACTGTTGCCACCACGAAGATCCAGAAGGAGGAACTCAAAGATCCAGAGGAGGAGGAGAGCCTCTTCCACTCCCATATGTGGGTAAAGGATTCCTTGCTATAGTTCATTGTTAATAGCGAGAGACAAAAGAACCTCATTTCAGTTGAGGTCATTAATTTCTTGGGCTTACTAACCTCAGCATAAGCACAACTCTGTGCCATTGGGTGGCTTCAACAAGGACAGGATTTCTGTGTCAGCCAGTAATGTCGCCTTCCATACAACATCAAGCCCTTCACGGATGAGGTATTATCTGATGTTTCTCCTCTTGATGTTTGTGATGTATTATTAGGCCAACCATACTTGTGGAAGCAATATGTTGTGTATGAGTCAAGGCCTCACACTATTGTTGTTACCTTGGGAAATAAGTTGTACAGGATATGTTGAGACAGGGTCCGCTAGTGTTAAATTTTGTAAAAGTTTTGTTAATAGTGTAAAGTCTCCACATTTTAAGGAGTAGAGTGTGCACGTTGATAGGAGTCAAAGGGGATTTAGGAAGGTCAAAGCCCCTTAGTTTTTTAAGAATTAAGTTCTTTTGTGACCCACCCATGGTTCATGAACCATGGTATTTTAATAGAGAATGATATAAAAAGGATTCAAAAGAGATATCTATCAATCAATGGATGATCTAAGTAAGAGGTAGAAGTTTGTTTTCTCTACTTAGGAAAAGGGGAAGGATCATGTAGTTGTGTTCACGAAGAACTTGGTAAGTCTGCAGTTGAGTGCGCAAGCCCCTGTAGCTATGTGTGCAAGGTTGGAAGTGTCTGTAATTGAAGATCCAAGAATAGTAAAGTTTGTTTTGGAGTATTATCTATGTATTTGGGTGTTATTGTTACTTCTGAAATTATTGTATGTTCGCTCTATTTACTTCGATTTTTCATGAAAAGTACTTGATAGATGCGTGAAAGGGGTAGATCTGTTTATTTACATGATGTTATGAATGTTTATAACAATCAATGAAGGGTTTGAATCTATTAATCATTAGTTACTTTAATTTATGGGTTTTAATGGTTAAGGTTTGTGAAGGTCGAAATAAAGCCCTAAGAGTAACAGAAACACATCACATAGTCCTTTAGATGCAAAAAATTAATTCCAACATCCCCCAATATTCCTGGGGTGAGACTGTAGCCTACGTTACGCTGGTTTTTTCCGAAAGGGATGATAGTGTAGGGTTTTGTTGGTTAGGACAACTAACTATAAACCTAGGTCCAAGCCCCCCAAGCAAAAAAATGGTTCGGTTGCAGGGACAAGGATCTATCTGAGGAATATGTGATGTGGCATGAGTGGATACCAACTAAGAAAGAGATCAAGTGGATAGATCAGAAGTTTCATGAGTTTGCAGCCCAGGAAAATAGGAATCCATGCTTATCGAAGGAGAACGTGAAATTTTCTTCTTCTCTTTTCCATGCGAATTATATGAATGTTTGGCTAAATTTGTCGATGGTCAAGGTACGTGGAAGTTAGATAACCCTATTGTGTGGACTCCATAGTTAGTAAGGTGCTTGGAAGGTTCATAAAACAAGATCGCGAGGGCTGCCAATTATTGGATCAATAGTATTTTGGGTGGATTCATTGTTAAGTTTGCGATTGACACATCTATCAGTTATAGCAAAGCTAAATGCCAGTTTTTCAAAGGACCAAAAGGTAAGTATCTAAAGTCAGTGAAAATTTGGATTAAAATGTTATTATGTGAGAAATAGGTTATTCCATTGAATTGATGTTTAGACCAAGAATTGACGGGAGTTACGTAAAGTGGGAAAATATTCAGAAGAGATCTAGATTCAAGTGCTGAGTACAGTCCTTTTTTGGGTGCATATGGTATTGATGAAGAAATTAGTAGTCTGAAGACACCTCAAGGTGTTCCGCAAACAATAAATTAGAGTATTGCAGGAATACCACATCCATCCATTCCACCTCTGCCTTCACCTCCACTTCACACACCTACACCTAGACCTCCACCTCCACCTCCACCTACATTATTCAGTATCGCTAATGTGATGAAGATTCCTATATTTAAGGATCTAAATAGAATACCTTGAATAATTTTGGTTTGTAGCAGATGTTGCGTGGAAGTCACAATACGTAATGGATGATGACCTGAAGAAAGCACAGTTGGTCGCATCATTGTAGGATAGGGCACTGAGATGGTACATCAAGTATAGTACGACTCATCCATTTGTGACATTAAAAGATACGAAATATGCATTGAATAATGAATTCAAGAAGCCTAAGACTCAATATTAATCTATAAATGAGGTTAAAGAAATTAAGCAGAAGGTAAATCAATTTGCATGGGATTTCTATAAAGGTTGAAACGTCTACTACAACAGGCTAATCTACAGATCTTGGATGAACAACACAAGCATTGGTAAATTGCTTTAGCGTTACCTCACTTGAGATTATCATTGTCATTGCAAAAGATTGGAATGCACACTGAGGCACTAGATATTTCTATGAAGTTGGAGGCCTCACCTATCGAGGATACGAATCTAGGAGTGCAATAGATTCAGTCACAGTTGACTAGCCTACATATGGAGTTGTAGAGTCTCAAAAATGAAAAATAGGTCCATAATGAGACCCATGTGGAAGCATGGTGTTTAAAATGCAAAGGCCATGGTCACGACAAGGATCATTTCCTGGTGTATCAAAATCATCTAGTTCAGGGAGAACCTATCCCCTTGAAGCAAGAAAATTCCACTGGGATGAGTACATATCAAGTACCATGGTGCGCTAGATACCAGATAATAGGAAAACATACAAGGGACAAGTGTCATTTTCTACAGAATTTTTTACAAACTCCCCAACAACTGTTTTTAATTTCTATAAATTTGTAGGTCATGATGAGCACAATTTCTGAAGTTATGAATTAATGATGGACAGAACCCCAACATATAGAGTATCGATGAAGGCACGTCCTCAAAAGGATCAAGGCGCGACTGCAGTGCGCAGAGGGTTCTAGGTGGTGAGCACTAGTATTGCAGCAATCATGTTGCAACTCCTGGGCTTCCTACTTTACTTTTATCAACCCGGTAGTTCGTAACAAACTTGGAAGCGACGATGTTGTATGCACAAGTACTAGTTCTTACTGCAAACTGTCACTTGGTCAGCTAGCACAAGATCACTAGGAGCACAAGCCAACTTCTATGGATTCCAGAAGAAGCTATATATGTGATGAAAGAAATTAAATCTTACTCGACAGAGGCTACTCTACTTGCAGAAAGGAAAAAGACTGAAATGTAAAGCAAACCTAGTAAGCCCTACTTAACCAACTAATCCTACTTTTGCAAAAATAACTATGAAAACCATGAAATGAATGCCATTACCTACTCAAGGAAGTAAGCAACATATACTCAATCTATTTCTAGAAGTAAATGAGAAAAAAACATATTTTTGGATTTTTATGTATTTTTATGTGAAATTAACATGCATGTATTTTATTATGTGTGAAGGTGGAAGCGAATAGGTGGTGTAGAAGGGTGACTTTTGGGTTTGAGGAGGTGTATGATGGTGTGGATGGGTCCTAGGAGGTCTCGGGTGGCCTTCTAGAGGCTTTTCCCACACTCGGCCTTCAAAAGAAAGCCTAGAGGAAAATATACAGGAGGACGCAGGGGATCTATAGGGGGTCTACAGGAGGATGCCAAGAACGGTTTTTAAGGTTTTTAAGGTGTGAGAGTGGGTGGAAAAGGTAGATGAAGGTGGGAATGATGTGTTAGGGTGCTTAGGGTACACCAAGGATCACTAGGAAAGGGAAACATGGTTGGGAGAGAGGAAGAAATCCTATGGAAAAACGCAGAAACTAAGGAAGATTTGAGGTGAACTTTGGGCGACCTGCAGGGCATGGATCAGGGAGAGAATATGATGGCTGATAGGCTGACCTGTTGTGAGAAGAGATCTGCTGCAAAAGAACTGACAGACACACAATGAGATCAAGCAAGCAAGGAAATTAAGTACATCAAAAAAACAAAATTTTGCATCAAGCTAATCTAAATTATGAGCTATGGAAAGAAATGTTGAAAAATGCTACAAGGAGAGAAAGCATGGAAGAAGTCTTATTGAAAAGACAGAAATGAGCATGGTGGAAGAGATCTAAAGCAAAGCATTAACCTTCTAACGAAATTGAAAACACTAGAAATCCTATGGAGAAGGAAAATCTTTGTTTTTGGGGCAGCAAGAGGGTCTTTGCCTTAGTTCATGATCCCAGAGGGAGGAAAAGAGGCTAAGGCACTATTGCTAGCCTTTTGAATCTTATTTCTATCATTGCTTAACCTGCTATAGAAAATACAACTAAAAACGACCTTCTGAATCACCAAAAGCAACATATTCTTAACCAAGAAATAAATTCATCTAACATCAACTAATCCATAAAATGAAACAAAGCATATAAATACAAACAAGAGGAGCTTGGCTGCTTGGATTGGGACCTAACCCAAGAGCTTTAGCCCTCTGAGGTAACTCAGTGCTAGCTCAAGAAGAATCTCATCTTTATTATCAAAATAGTAAGAGGATTACATGAAACTGTCACCAAAAGTAAGCTCGAAGTTGAGCAGAGTTTTACAATAGCAATACTGCAACAAAAATTCGACCCTAGTGAGGCCCTAGGCCTCTCTACTTATACAACTAAAACTCCCAAAAACTTCCTTAAAATTAGGGAGGCTTGGCTCCCAAAACTCGAGATAAACATAAGTTATCCTCCACTTGCTTGGCTGCCTCCTAGTGCAAGATTTGGTTGTTTTTACTCCGAGCTGCATGAAGGAGAATTCGAAGCAGGGAATAATAAATAAGGGAGATTCCCTCCTATAAATCCTTTCCTTTGTCCACTTTGAATTATTGTTGCCAATTGTCCATTGAATCTTTGACTTTGTCTTCAAAATTCAACAAAAATCTACATTAAACACATATTAGACCTCATGGCATCATAACTAACCCAACTCACTCCATAAGCATAAATATAATAAAAAAACATGCAATAAGCTAAGAAAATGGTTGATTTAACTATGTTAGGAGGAAAAATGAGCCCATATAATTACGCATTTATGGGGCTCATCATCAACCCCCTACTGAAGGTGTTTCTCATCCTCTAAGCAACTTAGTCCATCTCCTCATCTTTGATGGCCCTGGTGGCCTCCCTAACATCCCATGCTTCTGATGTGATCTCCTCTTCTTTGTCATGGAATCTTGCTTTTCTGTCTACCTCTTCCTGCTATTGTTGCTCTTCTTCCTCTTTTCTGCCTTCTAGCATGCCTAGCAGTAATAGGGGACTCAATTTGAGGCTAATCTAATTGACCTTCAAGCTCTGCATGGAGTGCTTGTACATTGGCACTCTCCTTAATGCCTCTTTCATCTTTGTTGGGGAGTGATACTCCCTGATGTGCAAACTGTGTGGTAGGGTGTTCCATCTCCTCATACAAGCATGCACACAGTCATCCCCAAGTAACCTTTCCATATCCTCAAAATGTGCAATGGCTTGAGCCTGATCATTGATATGTTTAGGGGAAATTTGGGGATTATTTGCAAGCAGGTTACGTGTGCTGATAAGTGCCATGGGATTTGATGGCTCAGCTCTGATCATTAAGGGCTCATTCTACTCCTTTATCATCAACTTTCTTATTTATGTTGCCCTTAAATCTTCATGATTCATCCATGAGGCCATGGCCATTAGTTGCAGGTCCCCTAGCGTAGCATTGGGGTCCCACACATTCATGTCTGTGAGGGCCATGTTATGCAGATAGAATTCTACTATTTTTTCCTTGTCTTTTGATGAGCTTTTTTCACACAGGTCCATAAACTATCTATAATCTTGGAAAGGCATTGTGCCTATCTATGCCAAAGTCTCTATCTAAAATTGTAGCCATTGGTCCTTGAGGTATAATCCATAGGATTTTGCTAGTTTTCTACATTGTAATGCCTCCATGGACCAGCTAGCCATGCATGCCAGTTGCGTCTCTTTCTCTTACAGTTATCTTCTTAGCAATTCATTTTCTGTTTCAAGGTGAGTTCTTGTGATTGCTTCTCTATGTCTGACAACACTTAATTCTCTGCCCATTTCTCTGAGTTGATTCTCCATATGGCCAATATCCTCAACTCCCTTGGATTTGGCTATTTGCATCCACCTATGGGTCATTATTCTTTCTTTCTCCAACTCAAAGAATAGTGGAATTGCAAATTTTTGTGGAATGATTCTTCCCCCCTCAAGAAGATAGTAGTAAGAGCCAAGACTAGGCTGGGGTTTAGGTTCTTGTGCCTCTGTTGCTTCCTCCTTCCCCTATGGTTGTCCTTGTATCCTTTTTTCAAGTTTTTCGGTCTCTTGTAGTCTTGACAGAGTCTCCTGTAGAACAGTCTGTGCCTCCTATAGAACTATTTTTGAGTCCTGTAGTTCTACTTTTTCCTTCCATGTGGGAGATCTAGGAGTCCCCCTTTGCTAAGTGATAGGTGCCTTGGAAGGGGATTCCTTTCCTTGGGTAGAGGGTGAATCTTCAATAGCAATAGGCACTTTAGAATAAGACGGGGTTTCCCTATTTTGATCCTTGTGCTCTTCCTAGCCCTGAAATACATTGAGGTCTGCCCCTTCCTCTTTTGTTTTGGTTTAATTGGGGTGCTGAGAGTAGTGAGAGTAGTTGTTGCCTCTCTCTCTAGGGTCTCAGGAGACCCTTCTGTCTTTTCTGCCCCTTTTTCTCCTCCTTCTGTCTTTTTCTCTGTCTCTGGTTGTTTTGTTTCTTCCTGCTCTATTTTGGTTTCTTCCATCTTCCCTTCTTATTCCTTAGTTTCTTCTCCTTATCCCCCTTACTTCTCTTCCTCCTCACTGTTAAAAGGACTGATATCATAGATGAGGGCCTTTATGTCATCTTTTGCTGTCATGTTTTGGAAAATTTCACATGCTATGGGGATTGTGAAGGTATGGAAGGCTTCTTCCACTAAAATTTTGATTAACCCATGGTGAGCCAACTGATCTGGATTCCCTGCCTTAAACTTAATGCTGGAGTCTATGAGGGACTGTAGGAGGAAATAGAGGATGTTGAGTTTTTGGGGTGTTGGAGTGTCCATGCCATATGTCAGCTCATGAAGGATTCTAAAATGGTAGCCATAGACTATGCTATACCTCCCTTCACAGGCAATATATTTGATGATTTGGTGACTAACCTCATCCCAAGTGTAGGGTGTCCCTATCCTTCTAATGCCATTTTTATATTCTACAGGATGTTCATTATTTTGGAAGAATTTTTTCTTGGCAGCCTGTCCGATTGGTTTTTCATCTTTGCTCCAAGGTAATCCAAGAGGAAGGGTAGTAACCCTACTGGTAAATTCTGGGGTTATTTCCATGGAAATACCTTTAAAAGTGACAGTAGCATGGGTTCTTGAGTGAGGGACTAAAGAAAGGGCAAATTCCTGAGCAACTTCCTCATCAAACCCTTGGAATTTCTCAAAAATGGTCATCCAATTTGCCCATGTGAATATGGCTACTACTTGGGGATGTTCATGGAGCTTGGTTGAATTAGTGGGCTCCTTACTCATGAATCCTACTGTCACTTTGCTTATACCCCCTTTGAACACCAAATGCAAAGATGGAGACAAGAATTTTGAAGAAAACAGGAAAACAGAGGAAAACTATGTTTTTTTTTTAAAACGGGCAAAATTGTTTTTAATGTAATTCCTCTTCTTCTATGAACTCAATTCCTCCTTAAAATGATATCATTCCTTGCACATATTGATAATCAAGGTGGGTATGCATGGAACCTACCTCCGCAAGCCAGAAATCGAGCAAAAAACCCATGTTTTCCTCCTAAAAATAGCTCACTACCCCTCTTGTAGAACTGCCTGTAGGTGCTCCTGTAGAACCTGTAAGTGCTCTTGTAGAACGCCGATAGTAGGAGGATGGATGAGAGTGATGGAGAATGATGGTTTCGAGGTTGTGGGGTGACAAGGAGCTTGTTGCAGCTAAGTGGACAAGGTTAGAATGAAAGAAAAGGTGGTGAGAGTGTTTCAAGGAGGAGTACTTATTTTTTCTTTTAGATATTTCCGGTGATGGAGTGAGCTGGAAAAAATGTACGTGGAATTATTTAGACCATTGGTCCCCACCTGCCTTTTCATCATGGTTTCTTCCCACAATCACCTCTCATAATTGCATTGGAGTTTGCATACCCTCCATTGCCTGTCCTTGGGATCTTTCTCTGAGTTGACTATGCGCACGTGTGGGTGACATCTTTGGATGAGTGCAGTCAACTAGATGAAGGTGGCCAAGTTAACTAGCCATATTTTCTCATTCAACCCCAACCATCTCATTCTCTTATGCATATCTTTAAATTACACAAATGCAATAGAGGAGCGGGTTAGTCACTTACCTGTGCATCAAATGTATGTGTTGTGAGGTGTTTTGGCTCATTTTATTGCTGCATGATTGTATTTCCCTTATTGCATGCTCTCTGATTTCTGATGTGTGGTTGTTTGTCTTGTGTAGGTATCCCCTAGCTATATATAAGTTGCAAATGTCTCCTTCAATCCTCATGGTCGCACTTCTTTTGCTTCTGTGGCTTGATTTTAATTGGATCAGTTGGTACAGGGATTCCTATAGGAGCTCCTATAGCTACTTCTCCCTTTCAAATTTCAGCTTATTTCTATATTGGAAGCTGTGAGGATGATGCCAGAGATGTTGATGGAGGTGGAGAGGTACTAGGTAAGCTGCAGGTGAGATTTGAGGTGCTGCTTCCTCTCTTAATTTTGTTTTTTCCCTTTTTACTAAAAACTGGTTTTCTGCGTTTTTTGTGACAGGAAAGAAAAAAATGATGATGATGATGTGATGCAGGTGTGGAATGGATGGAAAGGAGAGTTGATAGCTATAGGAGGATTTACATGTTCTTCATGAAGCTTCCCAACCCCTCAAACTGCTTTTTGGAACCATTTCTGGCTCTTTGTGATTCCTACAGGAGCCTCCTATAGAAAACACAGGGCCTCTTGTAGAACACACAGTTTCTGGAAAAAAACATAGTGGGGTGGAAGAAAGGTCAGAAATGATGGAGAAGAGTGTGGAGAAGATGAAATAGGCTCTGTGGCATCTTCTCTTGCTCCCTGTGGTCCTCCTACAAACCTGCAATGCACATTAAAATTCAATTTTCCTTTTTCTTCTTTTTCTCCTTTTTTTTTTTGGAAAACAACTAGGGCACCTCAATGAGGTTTTCACCCTAATTACCTGCCCTGGGTGCCTCCAAGGGAGGTTTTCACCCAGGGATCTTATTCTCTTTTTCTTTTCTCCTTTTTTTTGTTTTTGGCATCACAAGGCCGCCTTAGACGAGGTTTTCAACTCAATGATGGGACTCAAGTGCCTCATGGTGGTTTTCACTTGAGTCTTTATTATTTTTATTTCTCTTTTCTATTTCTTCAGTGAGTGGGTGAAGTGGACGCTAAGACATGCTCCACTACCATCACTGTCTTATTCAAATCTTCAATGAAATCTCACTTGGAGAGGGGATTCTTGTAAATTTTCAACCTATATCCATTGACAAGCATGGGGATCGCTTCCTCATCAATGGTTCTGATTAGAACTGAACCATTGTCATTGCATTTTTCCACGTATAGGGTCCCAACCATCTTGTCCTCAGCTTGCCTTCGAAGTCTTTATACCTTGAATCATAGAGCAGTGCCTAATCTCCCTCATGGAATTGTTTCTCCTTGATATTTTTGTCATACCATATTTTCCTTTGAAGCTGAACTACTTCTGTGTGGAGAAGGGCCTGCAATCTTTGTTCATCCAAACCATTGAGCTAGAGTAATATTTCCTTCTGTGCATGGCTAAGGTCTAGGTCCAGCTGAGATGCCATCCTTAGTGTATTGAATTCAAATTCTATTGACAGCAAAGCCTTCTTCTCATAGACCAGTTCATAGGGTTTGAACCTTGTGGTGGTCTTCCATGTTTTCTTATAGGCCCAGGTGGCCTCAACTAATCTATCCACCCAATATTTTCTGCTGCTGCTCACTACCTTGGTCAAAATTCCTTCCAAATCTCTAGTAGTGACTTCCAGCTTCCCATTAGCTTGTGGATGGTAAGGGGTGGAAGTCCTGTGCTTGATTTTATGATGTGTGAGCAGGTATTCAATCAAATTGGAAGTGAACTGATTGCCTTGGTCTGTAACCAATTCTCTTAGATACCCAAACTTGTAGAATATGTTTTCTCTCAAAAAATCAGCCACTTTTACCTCTATTTCTGCTTTGATTCGTTTTGTTTCTACCCACTTTGTCAGGTAATCGGTGCACACAATGATGTATTGCTTCTACCTTGAAGGAGGGTTGATAGGACCCACAAAGTCTATGCCCCACTTCTCAAATGGCTCAAAGGTCTCTTGAGGTTGCATGGGCATCTCTTCCTTTGGAGTAGGTTTCCCCATCCTTTGACATCGATCACATTGGCTGGTGTATCTCCTCACATCTTGATGAAGAGTGGGCCAATAGTAGCATGCTTGCAAGATTTTGAAGGTAGTGCTCTTCGCTACAAAATGACTTCCACAAGGCCTATGATGATAGGTTAGGAGGATGTCAAATACTTCCTCCTTCCTGACACATCTTCTCAAGATCTGATCTGGGCCAAGTTTGAGGAGATTACCCCCAATCCAGGTGAAAGGGGCACTTTTCCTCACTATCTTGCTCTTCTCCTTTGAGGACAGGTGTGGTGGGAACTGTGTTGAAACCAAGTAGTTTTCTATATTAGCAAACCGTGGAGAGAGTACTGAAATAGCAAACAAATTTTCATCTGGAATTTGGTCATCCACCATCCCTTTTTCACCTACAGGAAAATTCACTCTAGACAAAAAGTCAGCAAAAACATTTTCTATACCATGCTTATTAATAATGGTCAGATCAAACTGATGTAATAGAAGAAACCATCTAATAATGCAAGCATTTACATCTGATTTGTTCATTAATTATCTAATTGTATCATGACCAGTGTGCACAAAGGTTTGATAGCATGTGATATAATGTCTGAATTTGTTTAAGGAATGCACTACAGCTAGGAGTTCCTTCTCGGTTACCGTATAGTTCAACTCCACCTTTGACAAGTTTTTGCTTATAAAGTATATGGCATAAGGTAACTTTTCATCAATTTTTCCTAAGGCTACTCCTATTGCTTTGTTCGAGGCATCTGTGTGAATGTGGAAAGGTAGGGCCCAGTTTGGGCCTCTGAGGATTGGGGTAGTCACAAGTTTTCTTTTTAAGGTATCTAGGGCTTCTTGACAGTTTTCCAACCATACAAATTCGACATCTTTATCTAAAATACCAAACAACGGAGAGGTTAGGCTGTTGAAATCTTTAATGAATCTTTGGTAATACCCAGCTAAACCTAGGAAAATCCTGACATCTCTCACCTTTTGAGGAGGTGGGACCCTTTGGATGATGGCAAATTTGTTAGGGTCCACTTGCAATCCTTGTTGAGATATTGCATGACCTAGCACGGTCCCTTCAGTCATCAAAAATTCACATTTTTCCAGACTGAGGGACAGGTTCATTTCAATACACTTGTCCAAAACTTTTCCTAGGTTAGATAAAGCTTCCTGAAAGTCAGAACCATAAGGAGAAAAATCATCCATATATATTTCCACTGCATCATGAACCAGTTCAGAAAATATACTCAATACCACTCTCTAGAAAGTGGCTAGAGCATTGCACAAACCAAAAGGAAGGACCCGGTATGCAAAGGTACCCCAAGGACAAGTGAAAGTGATCTTATCTTGGTCTTCTGGGCTGATTTGAATTTGATTGTACTTGCTAAACCCATCTAGGAAGGAGAAAATTTTTTTCCCCACCAGACCATCTAACACTTGATCTATGAAAGGCAAAGGAAAATGGTCCTTTTTAGTGGCTTTGTTCAATTCTCAATAGTCGACACAGATTCTCCACTTGCCATTTTTATTTGTCACTAGCACCAAAGGAGAGACTTATTCACTGCCAGAGATGGGGTAGATGAATCCTGCATCAAGTAATTTTTGTAACTCTTCCTTAACAATGTATTTAAGTGCTAGATTCATCCTCCTTTAAGGCTGCCTGACTGGTTTGCAATCTTCCTTAATGTATATATGATGAGTACATACTGAAGGGTGCACTCCCTTCATCTCCTTATAGCTCCAGGTGAAGGCATCTAAATGTTTTCTCAATAAGCTGCACAACTCCTTCTCCTAGGAAGTGGATAGGGATGGATTGATTTTCAAGGTTCTTTCTATGTCGAACTCTATATTATTAAGATGGAGAGAGGTCAGGTCGGCCACACAGAGATCAGTTAGGGGGTTGTTTTTGGTTTCTCTCACTATGTCCTATAATGGTAAGATACTGGGGGGTGGATTCTGAACTAAATTTTCAATGATATCATCCTCATCTTACGATTCCCCCCCATGGCGGTTTCTAATGCACAAAGTGGTGCAGAATAGACTTCATCCTCATCCTCCTCCTCCAACTAGAGAGGTAGATCATGCTCTAGCAAGGGCTGGGTAGGAGGGTATAGGATTAACTGTTTGGACATATGCTTGTTCTTGATGGTCATGTTCCCAGCTCAACAGCTGATGTAGGCATCAGCAGTAGCCAACCAGGGTCTTCCCAGGATCAGAGGATACCGAGTGAGCTTTTCCTTTGGCTGGAGAACTAAGAAATCATCAGGATACTCCCAAGAATCAATGGAGACCATCAAATCTTCCACAATCCCTTCAGGAGTCACAGTGGAGTCGTCTGCTAGCTACAGTACTATCGTGGTCTTCCTCAAGGAGCCCTGGAGGTTAAGTTTGAGCATTGTGTCCTTTGTCATCACATTAATGGCAGCTCCCAGATCAATCAAGGTATGTGGGATCATGGTGCCATTAATGTGGACATCAACTACAGGGCTTCCACGGTCCAGATATTTCGGATAGATTACCTACCCCAACATCAGGTTGGATAGTTGTCCTATGACATTGATGGTTGGGGCATCTCTCTTGCGCCTTCCTGGATGCCTAAAGCACTTCTCTTTGATCAACCTATTATAGATAGGCACATCTTTTATGGTTTGGAGAAGTAGTATCTTCACACATAACTGTTTCAATTCTCCTAGAAGTTCAGTTTCCTCTGGGGTAGGTTGTGTTGTCCTGGATAATATCTCAGGAAAGGGTGGAATTGCTTTAGGTTCACTTTCCTCTTTATATTCTTCGACCTCCCTAGGTGGAGGCTGGATATCTGGGAGAAACTTCCCAGATCGCAAGTTAATCTCATGAATCTCCACAGCATAAGTTGGGCATGACAGTTCCCCACTATATACTTGTTGAGCCTGTCTGTTGTTCGGGTTCAGGTTCAGCTGGGCATGCATTTGGGGTTTCCTTAATGGAGCAGGAGGTAATGGTTGTGGTTGAGTAGGTGGTGGAGGCAAAAGAGCGGGAGGAGAGTTGTACTGAGGCCTCCACCCCTGATGAGATGCATTCCACTAAGGTTGCGGCTGAGCATAGGATTGAAATGAATGAGCAGATGGTTGGGCATGATATTGAGATGGAAAGGACCAAGGAGGAGGAGTGGACCAGGAAAGATGAACAGGGGGTCCCCAAGAAGGTATGGAAATGACTTGGTTGGGGTTGTAGTATGCCTGAGATGTCACTTGCATCCCCTGCTAGTATGGTCTAGGTCCATGTGGTCTCCTTCATGAAATAGAGTGGTTCAGTGGCTCCTTCAGCCCCTTGGTATACAGCTTTAAGTCCGGGCAAGGAAGGGCACTTATCTGTAGAATGATCTTCTTCACAGACTGAACAAACCTCTATAGAGTTCAATGGACATTCTTTCCTAGGATGCCTCCTGGTGCATCTAGGACAAAGATGGCCAAAGCCCTCTCTACTTCCTCTTGTTTCCTTTTGATATGCAAGGTATCCATTTGCATGGCAAGAGTTTGCAGCATCTCACTCTTGAAGTCTTCCAGCATGTTTCCAAGTTCACCTTTGATGGATGAATTGGAATAGGAGGTATTGGCTATGGGTTGACTCCCCCCTAACTTTCTTTCTAGTTGCTCTAGAATGGTTCCTAAAAACAGTCTTTATGTCCTCATAATATAGTTGGTAGATGTCTCCCCCAGCCAGTAGATGGAGGGTGTCTAGAAGGTCTTCCAGAATTCCCCTGAGCAGGACCAACTTTAGAGATTCAAGGTCAAGTGTGCGCCTGGCCCTTTTGTAACTAAGCTGGAACCTCTCTTCATAATCTTCCAAGGATTCATCACTTCCCATGGTCATTCGAAAGATTTCTTCTTTGGTATCTTTTGACCTACAGTAGTCACGATATTTGTTATTAAAGGCATGTTGCATCTGAGCCCAAGTTGTGATGCTATTGCTAGGCAACCCCATGAACCAGTGCAATGTTGCATCCTTGAGAGTAGAAGGGAATAGTTTCAACTTTTGCTCATCTTCTATGTAGTCATAGGTTCAACAGATGACAACAAGCTCAAACAAGAAGGTGTCAGGATCTTATGTAGTCAAACCATGGAAGTGAGGTAGGGCTGAAGGACTTATATTCTTCATTTTGGTGTCCCCATTGGTCTCCCGAATGGGAAAGGTACCCTCTATTTTTTCTCCATTTCCCATTACACTTCTGTTTTTAGCCATTGGCTCAGGAGGGATGTTTTCCTCTTCTTCTTCCCCTATAGGTTCTTCAAATATCTATGGTTATTCACCTAAAGGTTCTTCTTGATCACT
This sequence comes from Pinus taeda, assembly GCA_000404065.3. NCBI lineage: Eukaryota > Viridiplantae > Streptophyta > Pinopsida > Pinales > Pinaceae > Pinus > Pinus taeda. The sequence goes on along the minus strand of APFE030556068.1, from coordinate 212,776 downwards.
GCCACCGAAGAAGAGAGAAGGTTGGTTGTGTGATGTAGTGGGGGTGTCGGGCAAGAATTTTCCTAAATTGTCTCTATTCCGATGAGGCATGAAAGGAAATATTTTTGGTTAGTGTTTGTTTCTTTTTCCCCACACTGATAGTACCTACAAAACTGAAATTGATTAAACAAAACAATTTGCAACTAACTGAAATGAACTTGCTGAAATGAAATTTGCAGAATTGAAAAGGAAAGCAAGGAAATGCAGAACTAAAAGCAAGGAAATTTCTATTCTACTTTTGCTAAAATGAAATTTGCAGAATTGAAAAGGGAAGCAAAAGAAATGCAGAACTGAAAGAAACAACTAATCTATTTTTGCTGAAATAAACTACTTAGCATAATGTTGCGATAGAAAATAGAAGAAAGAAGTAATCAAAAAATACTCTGATGCTTCCCCTGCAACGGCACCAAAAAGTGGTGAGCACCAGTATTGTAGCAATAATGCTACAACTCCTAGGCTTACTTTTATCAACCCGATATTTCGTAACAAACTTGGAAGCGACGGTGCTATATGCATAAGTACTAGTTCTTACTGAAGGATATCACTTGGTCAGCTGGCATAAGATCACTAGGAACTCGAGCCAACTTCTATGGATTCCAGAAGAAGCTCTATATGTGATGAAAGAAAGGAAAGCTTACTCTACAGAGGCTACTCTACTTGCCAAAAGGAAAAAGACTAAAATGTAAAGAAAACCTAGCAAGCCCTACTTAACCAACTAATCCTACTTTTGCAGAAAGAACTATGAAAACCATGAAATGAATGCAATTACCTACTCAACGAAGTAAACAACATCTACTCAAGCTTTTTCTAGAAGTAAATGAGAAAAAAAAACATCTTTTTGGATTTTTATGTATTTTGATGTGAAATTAACATGCATGTATTTTATTGTGTGTGAAGGTGGAAGTGAATAGGTGGTGTTGAAGGGCGAGTTTGGGGTTTAAGGAGGTGTAGGATGGTGTAGATGGATACTAGGAGGTCTCAGGTGGCCTTCTAGAGGCTTTTCCCACACTCGGCCTTCAAAACAAAGCCTACAGGAAAATCTACAGGAGGACACAGGGGATCTACAAGAGGTCTACATGAGGATGCCAAGAGCAGTTTTGAAGGTTTTGAAGGTGTGAGAGTGGGTTGAAAAGGTATATGAAGGTTGGGATGATGTGTTAGGGTGTTTAGGGTCCACCAAGGATCACTAGGAGAGGGAAATATGGTCGGGAGAGAGGAAGAAATTCTATGGAAAAACGCAGAAAATTAAGGCAGATTTGAGGTGAACTTTGGGCGACCTGCAGGGCATAGATCAAGGAGAGAATGTGATGGCTGATAGGCGGACCTATTGTGAGAAGAGATCTGCTACAAAAGAACTGAAATTCACACAATGAGATCAAGCAAGCAAGGAAATTAAGTACATAAAAAAAAAAACAAAATTTTGCATCAAGCTAATCTAAATTATGAGCTATGGAAAGAAATGCTGAAAAATGCTACAAGGAGAGAAAGCATGGAAGAAGACTTATTGCAAAGATAGAAATGAACATGGTGGAAGAGATCTAAAGCAAAACATTAACCTTCTAGCAAAACTGCAAACACTAGAAATCCTATGGAGAAGGAAAACCTGTGTTTTTGGGGCAGCAAGAGGGTCTTTGCCTCAGTTCATGGTCCCAAAGGGGGGAAAAGAGGCCAATGAACTATTGCTAGCAATTTGAATCTTCTCTCTATCACTGCTTAACCTACTATAAAAAACACAACTGAAAACAACCTTTTGAATCACCAAAAGCAACCTATTCTTAACCAAGAAAGAAATTCATCTAACAACAACTAATCCATAAACTGAAACAAAGCATATAAATACAAACAAGAGGAGCTTAGCTACTTGGATTAGACCCTAACCCAAGAGCTTCAGCCCTCTGAGGTAACTCAGTGCTAGCTCAAGAATAATCTCATCCTTATATCAAAATAGTAATAGGATTACATGAAACTGTCACCAAAAGTAAGCTCGAAGTTGAGCAGAGTTTTACAATAGCAATACTGCAACAAAAGTTCAACAAAAATTCAACCGTAGTGAGGCCCTAGGCCTCTCTACTTATACAACTGAAGCTCCCAATAGCTTCCTTAAAATTAGGGAGGCTTGGCTCCAAAAACTCAAGATAAACATAAGTTATCCTCCACTTGCTTGGCTGCCTCCTAGTGCATTGATTTGGTTGTTTATACTCCAAGCTGCATGAAGGAGAATTCGAAGTGGGGAGTAATAAATGAGGGGAATTCCCTTCTATAAATCCTCTCCTCTATCCACTTCAAATTATTGCTGCCAATTGCATTGAATATTTGACTTTGTCTTCACAATTCAATAAAAATCTGCATTAAACACGTATTAGACCTCATGGCATCATAACTAACCCAACTCACTCCATAAGCATAAATATAATAAAAAAACATGCAATAAGCTAAGAGAATGGTTGATTTAACTATGTTAAGAGGCAAAATGAGCCCATATAATTACCCATTTATGGGACTCATCACTAGGGACAAGGAAGAAGATGAGGGGGAGGATCTGGAAGATGTTGCGGCCAAATCATTTGTTACACATGTGGAGATCATGCCACTTTGCTCGGGATTGTCAGAACTCGATGCATACCTCTTGTGAGTATTACCGACAGTTTGATCATGTCATAGAATATTGTCTCGTACTCATTGTAAAGATGTGATAAAATAAGACCCAGACCAAACAACCCACTCAGAACATCGAGATGATGAGATCAAAACTGCGTGAAAATGGACTTACTGTTAATATTGTTACGCGAAGCGATATAGATACCTAGGAGGATAAAGGGAAACAACTAGAGGAAAAATTATGGGTATGCAAGGCTACTGAAAAATATGTTGCATTCGCTTTGAATAAGGAAAAGGAAAATTTTATGGAGGCAAAGAAGAATTTTGCAGATTCAAGAGCTCCTAGATCAAAGGTTCAGGGTGCATGAATGGAGAAGCCTCAAGAAGTCATTTTTGCACTGGAAGCAGATCCTTCATTGTTAACATCTTTCGTATAAGCCTGCATGAAGCTCCTAAGGGACCAAAAAGCAGTAGAGGGACTGCAAGAGTTGATAAACAACTACGCTCGCAAGATTAAGCTATTTCTTGGACAACCCGCAGTACATAAGGTGGATAAAAGTAAGAAAATAATATCGTCCGGAGATGGGATTGAGTGTCCAGATTGGAGAATTTGAAATGGACTAGGTCATCCTCGATTGATGCAAATTGTTTTCCAAAACAAACCTAGGAAAGAATGGGAAAACCAATGCTACAGTGGTCTCCGATAGAGCTACAAATGGTGAATCAGCAAAATATTATTCCTATGGGGCACCTTCATGGAGTAATTCTAGATATTGAAGGGGCCAGTGCCATAGCAAATTTTAAAGTGATCGAAATAGTGGATGACAACAATCAATACCCAACGCTACTTGGAATTGATTGGGAATTTGATATGAACGTAGTCATAAATCTGAAGAAATGCAACATGACATTTGAGAAGAAGGAACTCAGGGTTATTGTTCGATTGGATCTGGCCAAGGGTGCATGATATACTGAACCAATCCAAGATTATTATAAGGAATATGATATTGAGAAAATGTGTAAGCGTACTGTGTGGGATGAGGATTTGATCAACCCTATGACAGATGGGCGAATTACTTGGGAGAAGGTCAACTCTTACAATTTGGATTCAAATGAGGAGATTGAGCACTGCTAGAACAGATTGCATGAAGTATTGACACTATGATGCTAGCATCTTATTAAGTCACTCTGATGTATATCTATTGAGATATGTAAATTATCATATTATGATGGCTTAGAATATGTACATTTATTTCTACATAAATTTGAAAAGGATGTACTGAAGGAACATCGGTTCCATGCATTAGACATCATGCTAAGAGCTATGCCTACCCGATGGTGGGGTACACATAAGAATATCTTTGCAGACTGGAAGGAGTACTGAAGGATGATGAAGTTGCGGTTTTGATGTGCCAATACTCGAATTACGGAAAAATACACAGGAAAGGATGATTCGTGCAAACATCTGGCTCGATGGACGAAAGCATGCGAGAGGAGCCACAACTAGAATGGGTTCATATATTTAGCCACACTTTGGATACTATTATGATGAATTGTTATCTAGAAACAAAGATGCGACAGGGAACCGTAGAGTGGGATGTTCTGAAGGAAATTTTTTCGTTAACTTTTAGTTTTGAGGATGGATTCGAGTGTATTGATGAAGCGTTATAGGAGATCAAAGCTTCCATATTCAAAATGACTAAAGAACTTGTCACATGCGTACAACCAGATTAGAGTACACAACTTTGCCATGCTCTAGAATACTACAATGTGACCACAGAAGAAGGTGAGGAAGATCTCAGGAAAATCAGTATTGCTGACTCATAAGGACAACATGAACTTGTGGGGCCTAAGTTATAAGTTCTTGACATCTCGAAGCCCTTGAAAAGTAATAAAGTGAACATTGGGTCAGAAGAACAGCCAAAGTTCACAAATATAAGTGATTACTGGGATGAGGATATAGTGGACAAAGTCGTGGGGTAACTACGGGAATATCAACGCTTGTTTCCCACAAAGTTCTCTGATCTGAAGGGGATCAGGAGATATGGGTGTCATGAAGAGCACGTTGAAGCTAGATGTGAAGCCAGTGAAGCAGCGCCCATACTGGTTGAATCCTAAGTACAACGAAATAATGCACGAATAATTAGATAAGATGATTGCAGCATGGATTATTGAGCCTATAGAAGAATTAGACTGGGTTAGTCCTATGGTGGTTCAGGAAAAGAAGACAAAGGGCGAAATTCGAATCTATGTAGATTTAAGAAATTTGTATGATGCTTGGGCCCATGATCCATTCCCTACGCCATTCAAAAATCAAGTATTGGAGAATGTTGGAGGTCAGGAAGCCTATTCATTTATAGATGGGTTCTTAGGATATCATCAGATCAAAATCACACTGGAAGATCGAAGTAAAACTACCTTCGCTATAGAATGGGGTTGTTTTCAATATATAGTTATGCTCTTTGGACTTAAGAATTCCCCTGCAATATTTTCTAGGGTGGTATTCGCAGCTTTCAAAGAATTTATTCATAATTTTTTGGATTTTTACTTTGATTATTGGAAAGTGTTTGGGTTAGTAAAGAACCATATTGCTAGACTTCACCTGATGCTAGATACTTGTTGAAAGTATTAGATATCCCTTAATCTTAAGAAATGCATATTTTGCATACCATATGGGATCCTCTTGGGTCGTGTTGTCTGTAAGCAAGCGCTGATGGTGGACCTTGCAAAAATTGCAGTAATTGTCAATTTGGAGCCTCCAAGGAATGTCAAATAGCTACACGTGACATTGGGCCATACATTATATTATAAGAAGTTCATCAAATCATATGTGTAGATCACTACACCCATGAAGATATTACTGAAGAAGGATGCGACATTTTGTTGGGATGATGATTTCGAGAAGAGTTTGGATGTATTGAAGGAAAAAATGGTCACAACGCTTATTCTAGTGTTCCCCGACTGGAAGAAAGAATTCCACATACATGTAGATGCATCCTACATAGCATTAGGAGTTCTTCTAACCCAACCAGGCGCAGGTGATATTGGCCACCTAATTGCATTTGTGAGTAGGAAGTTGTCTAAGGCAGAAAATAATTATTCAACCACGAAGCGCGAAGGATTGGAAATGGTGTATGTGCTCCACAATTCTAGGAAATATTTGTCAAGTGCACACTTCAAAATGTACACAGACCATCCGCTTCCAAGTACTTGGTCAACAAACCTATGTTCAGTGGGGGGATTTTTACATGGTTGTTGCTCTTTCAAAAATATGACTTTGAGGTAGTTGTGAGGCTAGGGAGATTAAATCCTGGATTGGATCACCTTTCACGGATTGAGAATGGAAAAGAACCTACAAGTATTGATGAAGGATTGCCTGATGCATATCTCTTTGCTATGCGCATCACAAATGAACATTTTGCAAACATAATCCAATTCTTTTCTATAGGTACAACTCCTGGAGGGTATATGATAGAACAGAAGAAATAATTGTTGGTCAGGGCTACAATTTTTTCTGTTATTGAAGGGAAATTATATAAAATGGGATCAGATGAAGTTTTGCATAGGTATGTCCTAGATTATGAATGAAAAATTATCCTCGCTAAAGCACATGGATGATTTGTTGGAGCACATTATGCAGGAAGAGAGACTACACAGAAAATCCTACGAGCTGGGCTATGGTGGCCAATTGTACATAAGAATTCCAAGGATTATTCCAGGGTGTGCAATTTCTGTCAAAGAACAGGAAGTCCATTGTGAAGGGATGAATTGCCTTTGAACTTGCAAGTTTCATTATAGGCATTCAATAAGTGGGAAATAGACTTCGTGGGACCAATTCAGCCACTAAGAAAGAAGATAGGAGCAAGATACATCATTACAGCAATTGAATACTTGACCAGGTGGATTGAGGCACAACCTGTGAAGGATTGTAGCTTGGACATGGCTGCGATGTAAATTTTTAATACATTTTCTCTCGGTTTGGCTGCCCTAAAATTTTGATGAGCGATAGTGGTTCGCACTTCTTGAATGAAACCATTGCTGCTTTGCTTGAAGAATTCCAAATGTATCATCAAAAAATCACGTCGTATCATCCTCAAGTAAACGAAATAGTGGAAGCCTTTAATAAAATCTTTAACAATGGTTTAACAAATATTTGTAATGCAAAAAATGATGATTGGGATGTGCACATACTAGTTGTTTTATGGGTGTATAGAACTACTTGTAAAATTTGACTAGACAGACAACATTTAGACTAGTTTATGGATAAGAGGTTGTCATGCCAATGGAGTACATCGTTCCAAGTTTGCGGCTTGTTGCAGTCACAGATATGGATGATCAGGATATCATGGAAGAACACCTTATGCAACTACTTGAGTTGGAAGAAGATCACTTATTGGTTGGTTTTCATTAGCAGGTGCAGAGGACTCATGAAAAGGCTTGGCATGATCACCAAATTAAGCAACGCACCTTTAAAATTGGAGATTTAGTGCTACTACATGATAGAAAAATTACAAAGTTTCCAGCAAAGTTCTAGATGCATTGTCTAGGGACATATATCGTCAAGGAGATTATGAATGGAGGTGTAACTCAGCTCGCGAAGATGAACTAGGAATTGTTTGTAGGAATAATCAATGGCGGCCTATTAAAGTTGTACAGGGGTGTTCCCACCCCTCCGCAGTGACTATATGGAATCAGGAGAGTCTTAGTACTCCAGGAAGTTGTAAGGAAGTGCGGAACTATAAACTACGATGCTAGAAGGATAGATTGGCGAAGAAAATGGGTTGTGCAACGATTGGAAGAAAGGCACAAAGGAGAGTTGCGATGAAAGAGTTACGCTAGCATGGTGGGTCCCACGTAGCCTGATTAAAAAGTGACCATTGGAAGCATTGTAGATGATTGGATGGAGATTTTTCCATTAAAGGGAGTGGGGGGAAAGCATTTGAGGAGCATATCTTTGGAAATATGCTGCCAAAATCGCATTAATGAGAGAGATATTGAGGGAATGGAGGGATTTAAATTCAAAAGGCATTATAAATACAACATCCCGCTCCACATTTGAACACTTTTCTTCCTGATAAATTTACTTGAGCTTTTATGCTTTAGTTTGCAGTAGATAATTGTTGCATGTCTGGAGGGGATTGGAAACAAATTCGAGAGAAGCTTTGATAGCAAGGATTTGAGTGGGAGGCGAGTTTACCTGAGTGGAAGTGAAAAATATTTTGGGAGAGAGACTGCTGCTCGACTTGACCCAAACCAACTCGTACCTACCACAATGCCTAGCTCACCAAGGCCTAAATACATTGCCTCCGCAGCAAGAGAAAAGAAGAAAAAGAAGCCCCAAAAAGCGCCAGTGCGACAATCTCTACGCAATAATCCAATGGAGGTCATACAGAAGGGCAAGCTAGATAGAACCAAGTAGCCGATGTAACTCTTGGACTTAGATGAGGAAGAGCTAACTATGGGGATTGAAGAGATTGATGCAGATGAATTCATGTCAATTACTAGGTTACCACCTTATATACCACCTAGGAAATCCATGGCCAAGCTTCCTAAAGACCCAAATTCAGTGAAATTCTAGGTCTCCACACCATCACTACCAAAGAACATACCATTTGAGGGCAATCTGTTGGTCTGAATATCATTTTTAAAAATGGAGGACTAGAACCTGAGTGATCACATGAGGTTCCTACAGTTGGAACTAAGAAAATACTTGAAGAAAGTATACTATGAGGAGTCGGATTTTACATTGATTCATCCAATGAATTGGGCGGCAAAACTTGAGCACGCGGGGTTGCTCAATATGTTGTGGGTGCCGCATTCTAGTCGTAGGACCATTAACACTGTTTATGTGCATCAATTATTGACGATGGTTCATGATGGATGCTTTTGGTTGGGACGACCCTTTCCAATTACTGATATGTTGATTCACTGAATAACATTGTTGCCTTATCAAGGAGTTAACCATGTTGATGCTTTTGTGGGGAAATGTAGGAGAAGAAGTTGGAAGACCATATGAAGAGCAAATTTAGGTTGGTGAATAATTCACACGACTATGCAATTAGCTCCATCTCAGATAACGTTGTGTAGTTTGTTGCACAAATATTGGCTAGAAAGACCATGAGGAATTGTCGTGTTGATGAAGTGCCAGCGCTAGTAGTATATCTGGCTGCACAGTGTGCCAAAGGAGTCCAATATAATTGGGCTCAATATCTATGTCATGAATTCTTGGAGGATTGTTGAGAGGCCCAGGAGGATGGTAAGGAATTCCACTAAATATGGGTACTTTTGTTGATTGTGCTCGTGGCATAGAGGATGAAAGAGAAAAGACAGTTCCTACATCATGATCTAGATCTATGCGAGGCCGCAAAATTCACCTCACTTTGGGCGACGAATGATCCTAAGCGCGTCATGGAGAAAAATATATTTTGGGTCTTGTTTGAATCTAAGTTGAAGATGGTGATTAACCAATGGCCACCATTATCACCAAGCTTACATGCACATTATGCTAACATTGTTGATTTCAAGCTAGATTTTCATAATATGTTTATCCGCGTGAAGAAATATTCCACGGAGACATGGCATCAATTCCCATACTTGGTCACCAAAGATGATATTATGGGGTTCGTTAGTAAATGGCCAAGTGACTCGCTCACCCCATCTGATGCGGGCTCCAAAACCAGTAAGGATGTTTAGCGAAACCAAGAAAACCATAACTACGACAACAACAACGAAAAATAAGAAGAAGGAAGCATGAAAGGCTTCTATGAAAGAAAGGGTCACGCAATAGAAAGAGGCTTCTACAAAGGAGAGAGAAGCACGGAGAGAAAAGTTATTTGCCAAAGAGATAGAAGTGCTAAAGGAGAAAGCTATCACCATGTCATATGCCACTATTGACCTCGGCAAATCTGAAATGGAGTGCACCAATGTAGAGGTAGAGATAGAAGGAGAAGAGGAAGGGGGCACATACTTGGAGTCCCCCTTTATTGCTAGAAATAGGAAGAAGCAGAGTTCCATGGGACCTCGTAAAGAAGCAAAAGTCCGCTAAGTTTGCGAATGCAACATGAATGGTCCTCGCGGAGGGGGACTTGGACGAGAACAGTGATGTGGTCCACAATGCCATGGAAACAATTTGGGGACACATTCTAGACCAATACCATCAAACATTGGACAAGGTACATGTTGGGTGTGGTTTTTCACCCATTTTCCGCACCTTCTTTCCCTTTTTTGGACCTTTCTGTCCTTCATACATGTGCCCTTATATGACTAAACTCCCTGTTTTCTTGCATTTTTAATCCACAATACTATCATGTTACTTTGTTGTATTTTACCGAATAAATGTGAGGCATTATTTCTTTTTGAGGTTAACTAGACGAGCATTGAAGGAGCATGTCAGGAAGTTTATCTTTTTTAGGTGTTGGCTCGCGGAAGCAGACAGGCAACAGGACTTAACTGTAGGAAAGGGTAGAACAATTCGTTGTTACACCCTGAATGCTGTTACATATCGCTACTACATACTAGGTGATGTTACAAGTGGTTGTTGTTACAGGTTGCTGCTACACATCAGTGTTGTTACATGTTGTTGTTACACATTGAGTTTTGTTACACCTCACGTGGATCCGCCGTTACACCAACAATGTTGTCTTCAGTTATGCCGCGTCAGCCCGAACCATCATTTGCTCAATACAGTTGCACTGACGCTCGAAATGTGAGTACTATTCCACATAACAACTGTCGATAGTAGATTGTTTATTTTTGAGGCAACAAAACTCAAGCAGTTGTAACTAATGTATCTTTATTTAGCAGTAGGTTTCAACTTCTTTATTTTTGGATCAACATAAGAATCAAAGATTCTCATGGCTGACCTGTTTTCTAATTTTTGGGATGTAATAGTTATAAAAGACTCAGATTTTTATGTATCAAGGGGCATATAGAAGAGTATCATTACTCTGTTTCTGTAATTCCTGAATTTCTTTTAATATCAGTTGGCATGGTGATGTTGTTATTGCTTCTCAACTAATTTGTTAATCACTTTTTGTGTTCTTCCTGTGCCCTACTAAGGAGGAAGGGCCCTCCTCTTTAGCAGGGATTGAAGCGATTAGGTAGTGTACATTTCAGTTCATTTTATTGATTTATAATTCCTTGATGTTGTTGCACAAATAGTGGATTGCATTCGTTGTTGTTTCTATTTATCTTATGTTGTTACACGGAGTTAAATAATAGAGGAATGGTAACCAGCTGGAATAGACATTAGTACTAGGTGTGGCACACCTTTATTTCAATCGTTGTGAGTTGTGATTTAATTATGTGGATTGTTTTTATATCTGCATACATGATTGATTCATTAATTTAGATCAGCGACATCTTTTACAGTTTTTCTGCACTTTCTTATTCTTGGCTGGAGTGTATCGGCACAGATAGTGCAAACTCCATTGAAACATCAAGACCTACACTGGGTTGATAATTAATGTTGTAGTCTGAGTCAGTTAAGGTTGATAAAACAACACTATGTTTTGGCGTCATTGCTGGGGATGGCAAGCTGACGATACAGTCAGCCAAGTTGTTTGTTTAATATAGAGTGCTCCTAGTCCACAACTGCTCGACAATAAGACAAGAGGTAAGAACTTGTGTATCGCTCTAACATACTTGGGCAAGCTCACCATTGTGATCACTAGGACACTTAGGACATTTTTATGCTTTGATTAGTGTGTTTTCAGCTCTTCAGTTGCTGGGTGGTAAGACGAGAGGTAAGAACCTGTGCATCGCTCTATCATACCTGGGTGAGCTCACCACTGTCAAAGGCTGATGTGGAGTACTAAAGAAGGTATGTTTTTGGTAATTACTTCAGCATCTTTTCATTAGAACTTACAAACGTTTTGCATCATGAACTAGGAAAATGATAAGGAATTGTAATAAAACCTGTGAGATTAATGTGCAAGACGAAAACACTGACAATTGTCATTTCCTTATGCAGGAAGAAGGAAAAACGAGAAACTGTTGTTCCAAAGGAAAGGACAAGGACGAGTTAACCACTATCCCTTTGATGGGAAACCGTATGCAAACAAGGAAAAACAAATCAAAGCGAATCAGCACTAGAAAGGAAGTGGAGATATCAGCTCGGCGCAAGAAAGAAAAGAGATAACTGAGGACTAACGGTTCGGAAAATCCGCTACTTTAACTATTTTTGCACCTAGACATCTCCGCCTTCACCATTATAAAAGGGGCAGCACCGTTAGCTCGAGGGGGTTTCGAGTCTATTATGTTTTATGTAATTTCTCTTAAGATTGAAACTTTGATCGTCGAGTCTCGTTGAGAACTGATTTATTGTAATTCTGCTTTATGCATTAATGCAAACTTGGTTGCTATTTCATCTCTGAGTCTGGAATAACTTCAAGCGGTGTACCCCTGGAGGCTAAGGGCCCGGCCCTGGAGGACACTTGCTCCTGTACTATTACATTTGGTTTATGCGTGGTTTTCTTAATCGACGTTATTTGGTAATCTGATGTGTTTTGTAGTTTACATCACATGCTCTGTTCTGTTTAATTTATTAAGGTTTCTAAAGACAAAACTATTGTATTGACTCTGCAACGTATCACTGTTCTTTTAAGTGTTGATATAATATTGTCGGTCTTTACAGAATACTGTTGCTGCTTAACTACAGAGCCTCTATGTTGTGCACGTATTCATTGACATTATAGAATTAATCTTAGGAATTATGTTCTTTGCGATTGTTGGATCTATAAACAATGTTGTTCTATTTTGAAATGCAGTCGTACTCTTTCTAACTAAGATTGATAACTGGATCAGATTACTATTAAGGTGTGCTATGTGTATATAGGGTTTTCAAGCACTGTTCTATAATTCATCATTAATCAGTGTTGTTCAATCCGTCCTTAAGAGTGAAGGATTGCCATTTGATTCCTGTAGGTCACGATTTGTGCATTTGATCTTATAGACTAAGGTGTTACTACTTGCTAGACTTAGTTGTTGTTATAGTTTCTTATTTGCTGTTCCATTTCAGGTTTGTTGTTCTATTTCTTAATTGTTGTTCAATTTCTTATCTGCTGCTTCATTTCCTGTCATTTGTTATTTTGGTGTGAAGAATGATCTCAGGCTATAGTGAGCATTTACATCTACTGTCTGGCTCCCAGATCCATGATTTGTTCTCTGATTTCCTCTAGTTCCATCAATTTACAAAGGGATGAGTTACTGCTACTGAACCCTTGACTGATAAATTGCTTAGTTTTCTGAATGTGAGGTTTAATATTTTGAAGTAGTTAGTTGTAAACAAGCATCTGTTTACTCTTGTATTTTGAGCACTGTACTACTAGCATTACTTTGGCAAATGGTAGCCTTAGACTGAGACACTCTTTGAAATAACAAAACATTCCTAGATTGACATATTAATGTGAGGTAATTAGAGGTGAAAGAGACCCTTTTTATAGCTTGACATTTTGGCGCCGTTGCCGGGGAAAGAGTGTAGCCATTTGTTCTTTTTCAAAGTAGTGTACGAACCTGCTAGGGAAGAATTGGGTTTTTAAAAATGGAAGGTAAGAACCTACATGTGGAGCATGTAATAGCCCTGCTCCTCTGCCCGCTTTCCTACAGATTTGCTGCTGTTTTGTTTGGGTAGAATCTAGCAGTTGATTTGTGTGCATGACTAAGCAAAAAAGCCAGAAAAGAATTCCAAACCTCTACCCAAGCCAGAAAAAGCTAAGGGGCCAGTGACCCTTGGCCGATCAACCTTCATAGACGAAATCTTCAAGAAAGTAGAATCTCAACCTTTAGTAGGACACAGAAAAGTTATTTCTAGACAGCCTACTAGTTCCCTTTAGGCCACAAGATCACCATCTGTAGCTTTTACTGAGGTGCATAATCAAACTGAAGAGCAAGACTTTCAAGAAATCAAAAATTCTACTCCAGAACTATTGCAAGAAGGGAATTTCAGTAATCTTTTTGAAGGAGGAGGAGAGACAAGGGAAACCGAGGAACCGAGGTCTCCTCTTGGGACAACTCAGCCATTGAACAACCCAGACAAGGGAAGTGCTACAAAAATCATTGTTGAAGAAACTCAATCTCCTCAGACATTAGGCACTCTCATTTTCCCAGATAGAGGAAGTGCTATTAAAACCATTCCTATTAAAGCCATTCGCTCTCAACCTAGGAATACCCTCCTAGATATCCCAGGAGGTTATTGGCATATATTCGACCAAATGGCTCAAAACTAGCCAAACACCCAAACCTCTACATTACAATACCCCATAGTGGATTCTGCAGCAAATGCGCCTATGAAAGCAATCCCTCTTCAACATATCCCTACATTCCATGGTCTTACATTAGAAGTCTCGGATGCATTTCTATTTGAGTTCGATGTGCTGTGTAGGGGATATGATTACACCACCGACCCCAGAAACTGAAATTATTTCCGTCTACATTAAAAGGGACTGCCTTAAGATGGTTTATGGGATTAGGTGGCGGGGTTATAAATAATTGGGATCAAATGAAATAATCTTTTCTTAAAAAATATCAGGACTATTGCAGGTCTAGAGAACTAAAGGACAAAATATTCCAGATGATATCTAGACCAAATGAAACATTAGATGAGTATGTGGAACGTTTTCAGTATAATCTTCAAAGATCTCCTTATGCATCACTGCCTTTACCTGATAATGTGTTAAAAACAACATTAATTAGGGGCATGAAGGAAAATTGGATTGAAACATTAAACATTATGGGAAAAGGAGATATTTATCAAGAAAATTTTGCTGACATTATTGATTTATGTATCAGGAGCTCGAGAGGCAGCACAAGATTAAAACCGGTAGAACATGATCGGTTTGTAAGAGATAATAAAATTTTGGCAGAAGGAGTAACGCGTGTAGAAATTGAAAATTTATTGGAAAATTTTAAAACTAATATACTAGGGACACTAACTACACAACTTGATATTATGCAGGCTAAACAGAAGCAAATGGAGGCAGAACAAAATTTGGCAATCTTCTGTCCCCGATGCAGGAAAAAGCATAGCCATAAGGAGTGTCCACTAGATGCAGTCCAAACATGCGCCATTTGCACAAAAGGTCACCTTACGGAAAGTTGTCCCTCACTTCCCGGATTAAAAGCAGTATATAAGGAAGCAGAAGAAGAGCTAGAATTGGTGTATTTGCTCAACCAGCGCCGTCAATGGTAGCCGCGACAATTTGGTATGTTTCCAGAACCAACTTCTTCTTTTTAGTCTCTGCAGTATAATGCTCAACAATATAACATGTGGAAAAATCAATCCCAACCCCCGTTTCCAAACTGGTCACCACAATCATTTCCTTCATCAACCCCGTGGCCGAATCAGGCAAGCCAATCTAGTTGGCCGAATTTTCCCTATGCCCCACCATATTGGAAAAATAATACATACCCCCCACAATGGACTCCCCCTACTTCACAAAGTTCAGCCTGGTGGACAAAACTGGCAAAGACTGATGTATCAGCCAGTAGGAACAATTACGCTCCCTCAACCTACGCTGCCAACCTTACAACAAAATCCCAATCTAATCTGAGACCGCAACTCCCAGCCCAACCCAACCCTAATCCAAATAACAGACTGGTCCAATCTATCCAAATCATAGAAACACCAGAAATAGGAGCTGATCTGAGGGAGTGTAACGATCTTCAGCTAAGATCTGGGCATATTATTGAAACTAAGGGAGATAAGACAGCCCATATTAAAAATTAGTTACCTAGAGAACAACCGTCACAAGAAGAGGATGGGAACAAACAACAAACTCATAACCAAGAAACCACATCCTCTCCCCCGTTCCCAGAACGATTAATCATACCTTGACCCATACAATATCTTGATTTTGACATTCTAGGAGAATTACAAAATTTGTACATAAAAATTCCATTCCTCGAGGCCATTCAAGACATCCCAATATATGCAAAGACTATCAAAGAATTGTGTGTAAAGAAACCAAGGAGGAATATAACAAATAATCCAAGAGTCCAATTAGTTGGCACTCTATTTGACTTATTATCAGGAAAAGGAATACCCATTAAATACGAAGACCCAAGAAATCCAATAGTAACTGTGCAAATTTATGGTCAGACCCTTTCCAATTCCTTAGTTGATCTAGGAGCTGCAATCAATATCTTAACAACCACTACTTGCCAAAAGCTAGGCATTACATCTGTAGAACCCACCTCTACCTTGCTAGAATTGGCTGATCGATCTGTGGTTAGGCCGGAGGGCACACTACATGATGTCATGGTCTCTGTTGACTCCTGGGAATATCCAACCGATTTTCTGATAATAAATCCCAAAACCCGACTTGATGGACATCTATTGATTTTAGGTAGACCTTGGCTTGCCACTACCGATGCTTATATTGGCTGCCGACAAGGCAATATGACCATAACCAGAGGAGCAAACATCAAGAACTTAGTTCTATATCCTCCAGCGCAGCCAAGTGTCACAATAATAAAAACTAATAGGCACCCTGTATCATACCTTACTGATAACATTAGATCTTCATTAACTATAGAAGAGGCACTTGATTTCAAAGACCAAATAGAAGACGATGCCATTAATAATTTTATTAGTCAAACTGAACTCACATCCCGCACACAATTACACATGATAAAGGCAGCATTTGATAACGAAATAGAAGAAGATCATCTTAAAGATACACATGATCAAATAATACTTGTTACCTCTGTTGCAAATAGTAAAATTGTGGAAATTGAACCGGGAAAAACCTTAAACATTAATCCTAACCTCACCTTCGAACAAGAAACAAAGCTCATCCATTTGTTGAGGAAATATAAAGAACCATTTGCATGGGACTACCCTGATATGAAAGGAATTGACCCCCAATTATGTACACACCACATTTACATAGAAAAATATGCGAGACCTGTTCGCCAGCCTCAGAGGAGACTTAATCCTCATCTAAAAGATGTGGTAAATGCTGAACTTCAAAAACTTTTAGATGTCAATTTCATCTATCCTATCTCCGATAGTAAATGGGTCTCTCCGCTTGTGGTGGTACCAAAAAAGAATGGGAAATGGAGAATTTGTGTGGACTACAGAGAGCTAAATAAAGAAACACAAAAAGACCACTTCCCTCTCTCATTCATCGACCAAGTATTAGACACTTTGGTAGGAAAGAAATTATTTTCTTTCCTGTATGGCTTCAATGGATACAATCAGATTCAGATTGCCCCTGAAGACCAAGACAAAACTACTTTTACTTGTCCTTGGGGAACATTTGCCTACAGAGTTCTACCTTTTGGCTTATGCAATGCTCTTGCCACATTCCAAAGGGCTATCCTCAACATTTTTGCAGACTTAATAAATGAAGGACTTGAAGTATATATGGATGACTTTACACTATATGGAGATGATTTCGATCCAGCATTGGATACACTGGAAAAAGTCCTACAACACTGCATTGCTACCAGGCTTTGTTTAAGCCATGAAAAATGTTATATGATGATGATTGAAGGACTTATTCTAGGACACTATATTTCAGCAGCTGGCATTTAAGTAGACCTAGCCAAAATCCAAATAATTTTGCTTATTCCTACTCCTACTACTCAAACGGAGGTACGTATTTTTCTTGGATTTTCTGGTTATTATAGGAGGTTTATAGAACATTATTCACATATTGCCGCACCTTTGTATGCACCAACTGGTAACGTTGATTTTCTTTGGACAAAAAAATGTGAACGTGATTTCCAGGATCTGAAGAATTTTGTGTCCACAACCCCAGTCCTTCGAGGACCAAATTGGGATTTTCCATTTCAGGTATCATCTGATGCCTTAGATACAACCATTGGAGTAGTCCTTGGGTAGGAAGAGGATAAAAAACCATATGCAATTTATTATATCAACAAAAATTTATCCCCTGCTGAATTAAATTACAGTATTACTGAAAAAGAATTTCTAGCTGTAATACATGTTGTCAATAAGTTTAGACATTACATTATTGGATATCCTGCTATCTTGTATACAGATCATTCTGCCATAAAATATTTAGCAAACAAGCCTATCACAAATGGCAGAATAACTAGATGGTTGATTTCATTACAGGAATTTGATATTACAATCAAGGATCGACCTGGAAAAGAAAATCTTGTAGCCGATTTTCTCTCAAGAATGCCAAAGCCAATCGATGCAGCAACAGTTGAAGATCAATTTCCGGACGAGCATCTGTTTGTTGTGGTTGTTCAAACACCCTGGTATGCTGATGTTGCCAATTACCTAGCAGTAGGTAAATTACCAAAGCATCTAACCCCTAATGAGTGGAAACAGATTTTTCAGCAGAGTGCTTGATTCTCTTGGGTTGGAGGTTACCTGTTCCACATAGGGGCAGTTATGCATATCAGAAGATGCGTTCGAGAAGATGAAATATTTGACATCTTAAAAGCCTGCCATGACGGACCATGTGGCGGACATTTCGCGATCGCAGAACTGGACATAAGGTGCTATAAACAGGATATTATTGGCCCACGATTTTCAAAGATGCAAAGAAATTCGTCCAAGCCTGTGACGGTTGCCAGAGAGTAGGACACCCTGGTCAGTCCGATGAGATGCCCCTGAAACCACAGCTAGTCATTGAATCATTCGAGCAATGGGCCCTTGATTTTGTTGGACCAATTAACCCATCATGAAACCAGAAAACATATATTTTGGTGGCAACAGAATATGTCACCAAATGGGTTGAAGCAGAGGCATTGCCAAGAGCTACATAGGATTCTGTCATACAGTTCCTGTTCCATATTTTTGTGCATTATGGCCTTCCGAGAGAGATAATTACAGATGGTGGACCACAGTTTGCTGGGAACAAAATAGCTGCAACACTCAACAACTATCATGTCCAGCATAAAATCACTACTCCGTACCACCCACAAGCAAATGGTCAAGTAGAAAGCAGCAATAAAATAATAGAAGCAATCCTAACGAAAACCATTGCGTCACACAGACGTGATTAGGCTGCCAGACTACCGAAAGCACTGTGGGCTTATAGAACAACATGGAGAAGTACCACCGGTTACTCACCTTATCAATTAGTGTTTGGAAAACAACCCATTTTCCCCATAGAATTTGAAATCCAAACATTGCGAACAACACAGGAAGTTGGCTTAGATCTAACCGAGGCAAAGATTAATCAATTACAGCAGATCAATGAGCTGGACGAAATTAGGCTCTCTGCACTTCAAAACACTGCACTAATCCAACAACAGCAAGCTAAATGGCATGATGCTCTCATTAAAAATAAAGTCTTCCACAAAGGAGACTGGGCACTTTTGTACGATTCCAGGTTTCAGGACTTCCCCGGGAAACTCCAGACTCGTTGGTTGGGACCATACAAAATCCAGAAGGTACATGACAATGGAACTCTTACTCTAATCACTATTGATGGTTTTGGATATGCCTTCAAGGCAAATGGCCACCGAGTTCGTCTTTATGGCAAACCACTCACTCGGGAGTCCTTTTGCCAGCAGCTACGCCAAGACTCTGATATGGAAATTTTGGGGGAATGAGAGAAGTCTTCCTCACCTGTGATTCATTAAGTAATTTATTTCTTCTCATAGTTTGTACATAATTTCTTTTCTTTTGTTGAATCATGTTTGTACATATTTTTTTTCAACCCTTTGTCGTTACTTTTCGAAGCAGCAGCAATGTTATTATTTTTGTTGTTCCTTTTCTCAAAGGGACAACATTTTCTTTTTGTTGTTCCTTTTCCAAAGGAACAACACTTTTGCTTTCTATTCTTCCTTTTTCAAAAGAACAGCACCCTTTGGATCAGCCGTCATTTTGCTTTAATTTTGTTCTTTTTTCTTTATTTTTGCTTTCTGTTGTTCATTTTCCAAACGAACAACACTTTTGCTTTCTGTTGTTCCTTTTCCAAAGGAACAGCAATTTTGTTTTCTACTGTTCCTTTTCCAAAGGAACAACACTTTTGCTTTTTGCTATTCCTTTTCCAAAAGAACGGCACTTGGGCATTCTGTTGTTCCTTTTGCAAAGGAACAACATTTTTGTTGTTCCTTTTGCAAAGGAACAACATTTTTGTTGTTCCTTTTGCAAAGGAACAACATTTTTGTTGTTCCTTTTCCAAAGGAACAACATTTTTGCTGTTCCTTTTCCAAAGGAACGACATTTGTGTGTTTTGTTGTTCCTTTTCCAAAGGAACGACATTTTTTATATTTGTTGTTCCTTTTCCAAAGGAACGACATTTGTGTGTTTTGTTGTTCATTTTCCAAAGGAACAGCATTTTCGATTTTTTCTATTCCTTTTCCAAAGGAACGACATTTGTGTGTTTTGTTGTTCCTTTTCCAAAGGAACAGCATTTTCGATTTTTGCTGTTCATTTTCCAAAGGAACGGTATTTGTATGTTTTGTTGTTCCTTTTCCAAAGGAACAACATTTTTGATTTTTGTTGTTCCTTTTTAAAAGGAACGGCATTTCTGTGTTCTGTTGCTCCTTTTCCAAAGGAACAACATTTTTTATATTTGTTGTTCCTTTTTCCAAAAGGAACACCACTTGCATTCTTTTGCTCTCCCTTTTTGACACAGCTTGTTCCCCTTACTGTTCTAAATTAAGGATGCTTACTATTCCTATTATTTCAAGTCTTTTGGAATATAGCTATGCACTTATGCAATGGATACCAAATCACAACATATTGAAATCAGTGAATCATAAAATCGCTATTCTTATAAGAAATTGCTCTGAATTGGTAAGAGGACAGAAGGAAGGACACGCTTACTCATTATCTCTTGCTGTCATTATTCTACTAACTCTGCTCTGATTGGTTATCTTTATCATGTTGGTCTCTTTTAATCCTCTTTGATTATTATTCAGGAATAAGAGCAAAGGGTTTGTATCTTCCTATTGAGATGTTAAGACTTCTTCCACCATTCCTACTCTTAAAGAGTGTTGAACCACCCTTTGTGTATAAATGGGAAAGTACTTTATGAAAAGAAAGAATAAAGAGCAAACAATGATGTCTTAATGACTTATAAGTTGTCAAATGTAGGATAGGGGGTCTCATCAAGAGCCAGCCTACCATGATCATGAGGACAAAAGTGAAGTGGCATTCCCACTATGGCCAC
>APFE030556068.1:179744-190951 GCA_000404065.3 Pinus taeda | reverse complement strand
TGACAGTCGGGACGACCTATCACATTGCGGGGGGGCGAGGTTAACCTCATCATTCCCTAGATTACGTGTCATATCACTATTCGGGAAGCTGTGTACATGGGAATAGCACAGCTCAACAGTATACTATTTTTTATTTTTTGCATGACTTGTTGTTCATAAGCCATTTCCATTGTATACTCTGCAACATTAGATTTTGAGCGAGTTTTGCATCTGTCAGCCTCTTTGTGTTTCAACAGTGTGAACAGCTGCCATTCCATTGTCAAAATTTTGAGATTTTACAGCGAAACCATAAACATGGGAGGAAGATCGATTCGAAGAGAACCGCAGGTGTTAATAGTCTTTGATGCTGCACGGGAAATCCTGGCAAGAGCAGGGTGGCTAACTTATCTCAATCGCTTACAGGAATCCAACGAGATTGTAGCAATTGAATTCTTGCAGAACTTGCAAGAGGATCACTCCACAGTGCGCAGAAGTCTCGGGACTGCCAGCCACTGGACCTGTATGGACGTTAAAGAAGGAGAGATTGCAGAAGATCATAGAAACCTTCCAGGAGGAAGGCCAAAGCCTGACAATTAGAGGAAAGGAGGTTCTGCTAGCAGCATTAGGAGAGCCATGGGCAGAATTGGCAAAGACCATTTGAAGCTACATCACCTGTGAAGGCAGAAAAGGCGTGGTAAGACCACGACATCTTAAACTCTTAGCTGTATTAAAGCAAAAATGCTTTGTAAATTTACCTGCATTTTTGAATTCATTACTTCATGACGTCGTACAGAGCATAAAAAAGGCACATGTAGAATCAGTTGTTAGTCATCATGGGTTGATTCGATTAATAGTCGGCCATAGCCTTACCCAGCAGCAGAGCAGCTGGGAAGAGCTAATTGCCATGATAGATGGAGGTTTAACCACATCATCCCCAAAACATAAACATGCCACCAGTACACCTGAGTGTCTAGAAAAACGAAGGAAATTGGTCCGACTAGCACGGCTAAAAGGGAGGCTGGAAAATTCCCAAGGAGATACGAGCCGACCTGTAAAGATAGATGATACAAGGGATGAGCAACCCCCACGATTAGAAGGGGAAGACAATGAGAAAGGAATGCAGGAAAAAGAGGAAGGAGAAATGGAAGAAGAAACCGAGAAATCTGAGCAGGAGGAGGAAACAGAACAGCAGGAAGGTAGCCCATTGCAGGATCCATTGAGAGAAGATGAATTGGCCAAAGTTTTGGTCAATATGGGAAAATATGGCCAACCTCCAGTCCATCAGATCTCCATGCAGAAGAGGAACCAAAAGAACACTCCGCTTAGGAGGGAAATGCACCTGAAGAATTACATGCAGAGGAGGTAGAAGAGGAGAATCAGCCTGTTCATGATGAAAATATGACAGGAGATGCAAAACATGAACAATCTGTTCCTAGCTAGACGACACCAGAAGAAATTCTGGAAGAAAGGGGGCAGAAAAGGAAGTCACCCAAGAAATAACAGAACTAGTTAGGGTTCTCACCCCGGAGCAACCAGAGCAAAGCAACAAAGAAAAACCCCAGAGAGAAAATCAGGGAATTAATCATAGTCCAGGCCACAGTGAACAGTCTGTTGTTCCTTCTAAGGAAATTGAGGAAATTAAGAAATTACGGAAAGAACAGCAGAGACTACTAAATGTAATAGTTCAACTCCGACAGCAGATCAGGATTTTGAAAGCAAGGAAAAGGGTAAAAAGGACTTCGGGAAGGAAAAATGCAACCACTCCAGCAAAACCCCTCAAGACAAAGGATCGGAGGGCCAGATTCCATCCTGCTGTTCAAAACCCTATCGAAAAGCAGGCTGATGTTCCAAATGTTGTTGAGAAGAAAATTGTTGTTCAAATTAAAAAGGAACAACATTTGACTGATACCCATGTTAAGATAGAAATGAATGATATATTGACCTACGATAAGGAAATTCAGACAGAGGCACCACCCTCGGGAGTGATAAGGGCCATGAACGCAAGACAACGTAATAGGAAAATTCAGGTAAAACTCCCGGTCTCCACTGCCGCATGGGAAAGAGATCCGAGAGCCAGGCCTTTGAAGGGTGGCAAAGGGAAGAAGGAAAAGTCACGAAGGTAACTCGTAGGTTAGATATAGTTATCAAGCAGATGGATACCTTATGTTCTTTATACAATGACATCCTAGCATGTAGAGCCTCTGCTAAGAATTATGCCTTGTTTTTAATGGAACAATATTTGCAATTGAAAATAAAGGCTGTCAAAGCAGGTGCTCCCATACAAATTAATACCATCGATGATTTTATAAACTGCTGTAAGCAATTTGAGGTAAAAGTTCAGAGACTACTGTGTGAGTTTTATTTGCATAACCTTGTATTAGACCAGGAGACCGAGCTGAACCTTGGCCCTTTTGTTGGGGATATTCAATTGCAGGCATTTATTTCATTTGAGGTTAATCAAATTAAATGGCTTAAAGCCTATAATGCTTTCTAAAGGCAAGAAAACGGATTAGATTTGTGGGTAAGAGCTGAGCCTAGGAATCCAGTGCAATTGTGGAGAGAACATAGAAACCTCATGAAGACTCCGGGTGTAATTGAAGCATTAGGACCCATTCATAATGCAATCAATCGGCAAGGAATAGAATACTTTTTCTCTATCAAAGACCTTGCCATTGATGCGGCTAAATTTCGATATCAGATCTCTAATCTGAATATCTAGCTCAGGGAACCATTTAAGTATGAAAATTTTAAGTTAGCCGCCAACCGCTTGCACCTCTATGGCAAATTCATTTTGAGTGCAGGGCCATCCTGGTTAGGATATAGGTTCCAGAGTCCAATTATTTGGCACCCTGCACCTGGATACCTAGCCTTGTATGAGATGCCTGAGGGTCAGACAGGCCATTTCTTTGAACACCTAGTTATGCATCATGGTTGTAGACCTCCACATGAGATTCCATCTCCAATCTACTCTCTCACCGCCTTACATGTCAACTACAATGTTTTCATGAGGGCATGAAAAAGGGTAAGCAGGGGGGTGTGTGGAGTACTAAAGAAGGTATGTTTTTGGTAATTATTTCAGCATCTTTTCATTAGAACTTACAAACCTTTTGCATCATGAACTAGGAAAATGATAAGGAATTGTAATAAAACCTATGAGATTAATGTGCAAGACGAAAACACTGACAATTGTCATTTCCTTATGCGGGAAGAAGGAAAAACGAGAAATTGTTGTTCCAAAGGAAAGGACAAGGACGAGTTAACCGTTGTCCCTTTGACGGGGAACCGTATGCAAACAAGGCAAAACAAATCAAAGCGAATCAACCCTGGAAAGGAAGTGGAGATATTGGCTCGGCGCAAGAAAGAAAAGAGATAACTGAGGACTAACGGTTCGGCGAATCCCTCGGGATCCTTGATCCCAGGGGATCGCTGCTTTAACTATTTTTGCACCTAGACATCTCCACCTTCACCATTATAAAAGGGGCAGCACCGTTAGCTCGAGGGGGTTTTGAGTCTGTTATGTTATATGTAATTTCTCTTAATATTGAAACTTTGATCATCGAGTCTCATTGAGAACTGATTTATTGTAATTTCGCTTTATGCATTAATACAAACTTGGTTGCTATTTCATCTTTGAGTCTGGAATAACTTCAAGTGGTGTACCCCTGGAGGCTAAGGACCTGGCCCTGGAGTACACTTGCTCCTGTACTATTATGTTTGGTTTTTGCGTGGTTTGCTTAATCGACGTTATTTGGTAATCTGACGTGTTTTGTAGTTTACATCACATGCTCTGTTCTATTTAATTTATTAAGGTTTCTAAAGACAGAACTATTGTATTGACTCTGCAACGTATCACTGTTCTTTTAAGTGTTGATATAATACTGTCGGTCTTTATAGAATATTGTTGCTGCTTAACTACAGAGCCTCTGTGTTGTGCACGTATTCATTGACATTACGGAATTCATCTTAGCAACTATGTTCTTTCCGATTGTTGGATCTATAAAGAATGTTGTTCTATTTTGAAATGCAGTCATACTCTTTCTAACTGAGATTGATAACTGGATAAGATTGCTATTAAGGTGTGCCATGGGTATATATGGTTTTCAAGCATTGTTTTATAATTCATCATTAATTAGTCTTGTTCCATTTTGGTGTGTTGTTCAATCCATCCTTAAGAGTGAAGGATTGCCATTTGATTCCTGTAGGTCACGATTAGTGCATTTGATCTTATAGACTAAGGTGTTACTACTTGCTAGACTTAGTTGCTGTTACATTTTATTTTTTGTTGTTCCATTTCAGGTTTGTTGTTCTATTTCTTAATTGTTTTTCCATTTCTTATCTGCGATTTCATTTCCTATCTTTTGTTATTTTGGTGTGAAGAACGATCTCAGGCTGTAGTGAGCATTGACATCTACTATCTGGCTCATTTGTTCTCTGATTTCCTCTAGTTCCATCAGTTTACAAAGGGATGAGTTACTACTACTGAACCCTTGACTGATAAATTGCTTAGTTTTCTGAATGTGAGGTTTAATATTTTGAAGTAGTTAGTTGTAAACAAGCATCTGTTTACTCTTGTATTTTTTAGCACTGTACTACTAGCATTACTCTGGAAAATGATAGCCTCAGACTGAGACACTCTTTGAAATAACAAAATGTTCCTGGATTGACATATTAATGTGAGGTAATTAGAGGTGAAAGAGACCCTTTTTATAGCTTGACAGCTGAGATACTTAGAGTTTGATTTGATACACATAGAGTCCATGTGTGTACATTTTAGGACTTAGAGAGATACTAAAATCACCCCCACTCTAATAAGTCATAGGAACGATGGGTCGTAAAAAGGAAACGAAGGGTGAAGATTTGGGAAGGAAGACATTTATCCAGGAATTAATCTCCAAGGCAGAAAAATAATAGTCTAGCTCTCAAAGGAATGCAAGGAATACAGGGCCACAGAAGGTTGTTACTCCCATAGAGAAAGAAAAAACCTCCAATCCCTCCATCTCGAGGCCATATCATTCTAAGGCTAGCACTCACACCTTCAAGATCAAGGATTTGACTCATGAGTAGGCAGAGGAAGTGAGTAGCTAGAATTTGAGGACTGAGGGCCAAGGGGAAACTAATGGGGAAAATTGAACACCTGAGAAGGAGAAGCACTTAGAGACTTATCAATATCCGGATATAGGTAGTGTGGTGAAACAACAAAATCTAGGAGTATCTGAGGCATTAGTTGCGTCTGCAGGGCCATCACAAACGCAGCTGGAAGAACGTCTGCTACAGGAAGGATTAGTAGAATTAATCATGGGGTATAACAATGATAACAATGCTAAAATAGAGACCACCACCACCACTTTTGAATTCCCAATTGGGAATCTCAAGGGTGAAGCTCCTATGAAGAATATTCCTTTATCATCCTTACCATCCTTTCAGGGGATGACTATGGAAGATATGGGTACATTTCTATTTGAGTTTGATGTCTTGTGTAGAATTTATGCATATACAACAAATGCTCAGAAGTTAAATCTATTCCCTACTACCTTAAAAGGAGCACCCTTGAGATGGTTCATGGGACTAGGCCCCACTTTCATTTCAACATGGAATGATATGAAGGAGACGTTCTTGTCAAAGTACCAAGACTATTATAGGACCAGGGAATTAAGGGAAGAGATATTTATAATGACATGGAAGGAGGAAGAAATCCTGGAAGATTATGTGGAACATTCCACTACAATTTGCAGAGGTCTAAACACAACGATTTAGACCCAGAAATCTTGAAGAATATATTCATTAGAGGAATGAGGGATTACTACCTTGACACCCTGAACCTATTAGGCAAGGGGGATATATCACAAGATCCATTCACAGAAATGATCTAGATCTACCTACGATGATCTCGAGGATCATCTAGAGGAAGAAGTACAATTCAGGATGCCTCTATTCGCATACAAAAATCTACACGCAGAGGAGTAACCAGAGCAAAGATTGGAAATTTGTTCAAAAATTTAAAGACATATATCATTAGTACTCTCTCAGCCCAGATAACAACAACACAGATCAAAAAGGCACAACCAAAAGATGATACACCCCTAGTGGTGTTCTGTTCGACTTGTCGAAAGAAACATCTTTACAAGGAATGCGAACTGAATAGCATCATCCTCTGCAACATCTGTGAGCTGGAACATTCAACAGAAAGGTGTCCTTAGCTTCCTAGAATAAAGGCAGCACTTAGAGAATCAAGCAAAGAGGTGCAGTCCTCTCATTTCATTGCATGATGGAGGCCATGGCAACGCAACCTCCAAGTATGTATAAAGACTTTTCCTCTTTCAATTCATGGAACAATGCATATAAAAATCAACCATATCCATGGTAATATTCTGCCCCTCCTTCAGCTTAGTTCCCTTCACCCTGGAACCAATGGTATCCATCTCCTCTAGTATGATCAGTGGAAGAGAAAGAGAACCTCTAAAATGTTGGGGTTGTGGAGAACCCCATCTATTGAGGAATTGTCCAGACAACACCATATGAGTTCAAGTGTTGCAAGTTGTACAAGAGAAAACTATAGTAAATGATATCTCTAGAAATATACCATGGATCAATGTGTTATATTACTAGAGAAAAGACAAGAAGAACATTAGACAACCATGATCAAAATTGAAGGTACTATACAAGACCAACCTATATCTATATTAGTAGATCTAGGGGCTAGTCATAGTTATGTTAGTCCATAAGATGTGGAAAAATGAAAATTGAATGTTGAAAAATTTAAACATTTGTGGTTAGTCCAACTTACTATAGGAACAAACAGAAAAGTAACAAGTTGTGTAAAATAGTGGCCCATATAACTAAATGGATGTAAAAATGAATTAACTCTAAATATACTCCCTTTAGGTTCATATGACATGTTGATATGAATGGATTGGTTGGAGAAAATAAGTTCTTTAATAAATTGTTTATAAAATATTTTTACCGGTGTAAACGATGAAGGAAACGTACAACTAATTAAAGGCATACCCACTCCTATATCCACAAGAAAAAAATTTAGCCTTATGGCTGAAAAGATGTGCCTGCAAATGTTCTAAATTATTTGCTATCCAAATTGAAGAAAATAGTCAGAAAACAAAAAATACAACTATAGTGAAGCAGTTGTAATAAAATAATTTAAGGATGTTTTCCGAGAATAAATTTCAGGATTACCACCAAGAAGAGTGTAGAGTTCCATAATTGTTTTGTTTTGACACCCTTTTTCCTCCTTTTGCCTCTTTTCATCATCGTTATCGACTTAATAAAAGTAGTAAAACCATAGATCTTGATAACATAAAAACTCTCATATGTCTTATTTTTAATATTCGTTAATGTAGCTTATTATTATGTTCAATATTGCATTAGCTACAGAGTTAACATGATTCAAAAACTATTTTACAAATATGCAACTATCTACATGGTTTGCATGGTTCTAGTGTGCCAACGAAGCAAGGAAGCACATGGGTAGTTGAGGATCGATCCCCTTATGGATCTCCACCTATTCGCTCGAGCCAATTCTTTGAAGGAATCACATAGTGGTACGGTCAAAGGCACGGGTCAAACACATAGCAGCAGAAGTCCAAATGCATCACGTTTCTGTGTTTTTCTTTCAAAATAGCAAATTGTCGAGATAACATTTTTATTGTTTAAGTTTCGAATTTGAATAAGGATTGATTAAAAGACCTATAGGTATAGAAGTCTCAAACTATTGAGAATGCATTTTATATATAAATATGTATCCTTTGTAAAGAATAGCATGGAAGCAATAGTTAATCTCTGAAGAAATCGTGTGAAACAAACTTTGTTCTCATATTGAATTAAAGTTACATTTTTGTTATTCGATATGTATTTGAGTGTGGTTTACACCTACTATATGTGGAGGACCCCTGCAGATAGTCGAGGTTAATTTTATTTCATTTCATGGCTTTCCATTATCGAATTATTATTTCATTATAGCTTAGTTTCCTTAATTCACTATTTTATCATTTCGTTATAATTTAGTTAAATCTCGTTATTTCGTTTGCATTTGAATTTATTTGCAGTCATTTAATGGTTTAGTTTATTCAATGTTTTTCACATAATTATAGTCAGTGTTAAAATATTGTTTTCATGCTTTTAGAATCAGAACTTGTATATACTCTATAGTGGGTGTTAGAATATTACCTTCATGCTTTCTAGAATCAGAATTTGTATAGACCTTTCAGACAACTTTGAAAGGATCATTTTCTTCCTCTTAGAATCATTTGAATCTCAATACTCTATTTGATTACAGCAAGGTTTTTAGGATAGGTTCATAATTTTAGAATGATTAGCATAAGATGTTTTAGAAAATATTGACTCATAGATCTCTTTTATTCCAACATAATTTATTAAAATCTAGGTAGAGGAATGATACTCAATATAGATATGACCTGGTAGTTTAGTCTAACAATTGCTTTACTTCCACTCATTAATTTTTAGAAATCTAATGCTTACCAATAGGAACGTAGATAACAATGAAAATCCCCAAAAAAAATATAACCATCATCTAACAAATTAAAAGAAAGGGTTATAGCATATATAGTGTACTTGCAATTCATAAGTTTACTAACTCTGGTCGATAATTTATGCTTGCAATTTAAGAACATTAAATTGAACAAACATTTTGGCATCGTTGTCGAGGAAGTGTAAATAGAATCCTTAAAAAAAGTGAAATAAAAACATGATACGCATAGGGAAAGAGACTCTAGAGTTAGGTTTATAGGTCAAGGAAGAAGTCTACTTCCCACATCGTCTCTCACTCCACCACAATCACATACTTCCACACCACCCAAACAAAATCGAATTCCATCCATAGCACGCCAATATAGACTTCATGAAGTCTTCAGATTTGAAATCCAACCTAAAGATTCACCAACTTCATCAATAGAAAATGTGATCGAAATAGATCCTACATCCCCAACAATAGGAATAATTTTCCTATCTTGAACTGGAGAACAACTTCTAGCTCAAGAGTTGGAAGTTCCTATTCAATAAGAGGAAGAAGAAACCTACGTCAAACCATTGATAAAGGAACCATAAGAACTAGAAGAAGAGATAGATAATCATGTTGTAGAACCAGATATTTATTTTAAGGAATCCGTCATGGATGAAGAGGGAGAAGGGGAGGTACACAATGTCAGTGGTGAACAATAGGGGATTTAAGGAGGAAGAGGAGGAAATAGAGGAGGTGTAAGAGGTGGTGGTAGAGGTAGAGGAAGAGGAGATCAAGAACTTTTTGGATTCCCTATCCTTGATGAGGATACAACATTGACAATGGAAAACATCTCGTCCTCTATCCTCCCTAATTTTCATGGAATAAGAAGTGAAGACACAGAGACATTTCTCTTTTAATTTGAATTATTATGTAGATGTTATGAATATCTACAAGATGCTCAAAAAATAAAATTGTTCCATGCCACCTTAAAGGATTCAACATGAAAATGGCTTATGAGTTTATGAATGAATTCTATAAGAACATGGGGACAAATGAAAGAAGCATTCTTGGAGGAATACTAGGATTATTGTATGCCTCATAGAATTAAAGATATAGTCTTTAAAACGGTACAAAAAGAGGATGAAAATCTTGAAGATTTTGTCGAAATATTTGTTTATAATAGAAAAAGGGAAAAAATGAATAAATCTAGATGAGGAAACTTTGAAAGCTCTCTTACTAAAATCCATTAAAGATGAGTTGATTGATCTTCTCAATCTAATGGGAAAGGTGATATTTCTTAGTTACCATTTGCAGATATTTATGATCTATGTGTACATATTTCAAGAGGTAAATCAAGAACAGGGAAAAGTCCAAGGGATCCTCTTTTATCAAGAGTAAATAAATCTACAGCCGGGACAGTAAGTAGGGAAGAATTAGGTAGTTTGCTTGATAATTTTAAAACAGATATTTTAGGGAGTCTCAATGACAAAATTGACACCGTTAAAATACAGAACAAGCAGAAAACCAAAAATGATGCATTATCCATATTTTGTCCTAGGTGTAGAAAGAAACATGCTTTGAGAGAATTTCCTTTATATTTAAAAATCATAGAACCCTGTGCTATATGTGGGGAAAATCATGATACAAAAGAATGTCCCTCTATGTCAGGCCTTAAGTTCGTGTTCAATGAAGAAGGAATACCAAATCAAGTAGTCTCCCTTTACTTTATTGCTAAATACCATGGAAAAATCCTCAAAAAAATCAAACTCAAGGGTTTAATCCTCCACAATTTGCACAATCTTAACAAAATAATTGGAATCCACCTATGCAATGGAAACCTTGGGATCAACCACAATCTTGGAATCAAGGATGGCAAAATCCTTACGGAAGATATTATCAATATCAATAATATACACCACCTTATCCAAATTTTCCACCACAATACTTCCCTCAACCCAACCAATTACCTCAAACTCAAGCTCAAAATGCAAATCCACAACCTTCTTTGTCGTTTCCAAAATGACCAAATCAATTACTTGTTCAACCACTCCCAAATGTAGAAATTTTGAATAATATGACACTTATCCACAGAGATTATCTTGATTATACACTATTTGTGGAATGCATGCATAATACATAACCTCTTCTACGTTGATCATCAATTTATGGAATTAAAACATCAATCACATGTGCACATTGAAGCATCAATCACACATATCAACACAGTATATCACGGGGAAAGCATACAACTGAAAACCCCTAAATATATGTATATTATATTGATTGAGAACATGTAACAATACATAGTACAATACTCCTCGTAAGTACTCAGTACTATCTCCACCTGTTACACATAAACTAGCTCAGATCTGAATCAATCACAGGTTCAAATCTCCTCCGCTACTTGCCTACCTCCACTGTGCAATCCTGCATGAGAATAGATGAGAATGGTTGATCCAAACTCGTATTTCCTTTGGCTGAACCATGCAATCCTCATTGGCAATACTCAATCCATTGATTGTCTTGCACAACTTAGTCACAACTGACAGCTATCTTGCCCTTTCACTCACCTCTAACACTTGTCTCCACTGAACTGTCCATGCACTGAGTTAAATGATGTATTCTTTAGTTGATTTATGATTTAATAATTAGTGAATTAATTAATAATTAATTCACACACTCATCACTTATGTATTTGTTAGTTAGACTAAATACAACTAGTTCAACTAAGTCAACTTGAACACAACTCCATCAACTC
>APFE030556068.1:129955-158608 GCA_000404065.3 Pinus taeda | reverse complement strand
TATTGATGCTGCTATATTGATGATCAACGTAGAGGAGCTTATGTATTTTGTATGTTTTCCGCAATAGTACATGATCAGGATAATCTCTGTTGAATATGTGTTAAATTATTCAAAATTTTTACATCTTTAGCACTGGAGGAGGCCTTTTCCAGTTTATACTGAGTTGTCACATTGTCTAATGAGTCCTTCAGTTTGAAGGATGTCATTACCTTTGCTGTGAGGGTGGAGTAGATCATCTCTCCAACCTGCTTATGAAATTATATCTGATCTAGGGGATGCACATCCTTGGATAAGACCTCAAAGTTTCTCTTTTTGTAGTCCATTGTGGGCTTAAGCTGCTGCAGAGTAGGCTGAAGGAATGACACTTGCATCTTCACTTATTTAATGTCAAAGGCTAACATCAATCTGTTTTGTCTTGGCAGTTTCATCTTCATGTATTTGGCATATGTGTCTTCTTGATCTTTTCATTTCTCATCTAATCTCCTTGTATATTTCCTTGATATATTCTTGCTTGTCAGTTGGCCTGACAAAGGAAGACACATCTACACTCTTTTGTCTTTGGATGATCTAGGTGTTTGACAAAGAGGGCTTATGTGTTTCTACTGGTGTAGTAATTGTTTCAGTGGTCCGTCAGATTCTTTTCCCCATTGCATCAGTATCAATCATTTGTGTTGATGCAATGTTTTCCTCCCATTCAGACACAGAAGTCAACTTGGGCCTTTTGCTTAGGTTGTACTGCTAATCAGTGGTATCCATGGTCAAGCTTGATGCTTCCTCCCTGTCTTTTTTGGGATTTTTCTCCTTATTGAGAGGATTCTGAATGATAGCAGGGGTATTCATTGGTCCTTCTAATTCTAGAACCTACAAGAAAGAGCTTTGATCAAATTGTTTCTCCAAGTCAATCATGGTGTTCTCAACATCCACCATTGTATTGTCCATATCTATCAATGTGTTTTCTACCCATTCTGACTGATTTGCATATTGTTCAATGTCAGGCATGGGGTAATGGATGTAAGGTCCCAACTTGACCTCTTGTCCAATTTTGTTTACAACCTCATGAGGGTCATAATTCCAAATGAAACTTTGCAGGAATTTCATGTCTTGAAGCATCTTATCTGCCTCTAGTCCAACCTCTCTACTGTTGCAGATGAAAGTTCGCATTTGATTCTTCATTTTAAACTGTGTCTTCTTCCTAGTAGCTAGGAAGTTTTCTTCATCTCCACTTATGATTTGCCTAAATTATTCCAGGGAAAATATTCTCATCGAGAGATATTTACGCAATTTGAAGGGGGGCAACTCACAGCCATATATTATTATTTCAGTATGATTCTAGTAGAGGTACCATTCTCCTACTCTGATATTCTTTTCTAGTTGCAATCCTCTCTTTATTTTAGTACTGATTCTAGGTTGAGTGTTAGAAGTCAGCATGTTCATGACAGGGTGGACAAAACAATATATGAAATATTTGTATGTGAATGTAGTGTTATACCTCTAGAACAAGGGTGTCTAGTAGATGACTAATATTTCTTTTCCCCTGGTATTTGTTTTCTAAATCTTCACTGGGAATTTGTCTGTCTAGTAATATAGAAATAAGTAAAACAACACTGAAGAGTATTTGAACACTCTTTAAGTGGAAATCCTAGTAAACTATTCATGCATTCTATCTGCAATGAACTGAGCATAGTCAAACGTAATTGCAGGGGGTTGACCAGGAGTGAAAATGGACATGAAGGCCATGACTATCTCATCTATATACTAATATGTTATATATCCTAAGATGAATTTTAGCATGGTGAAAATTCGCCTACCAGTTTGTGAGAAAATGGTGGTAGCATAAGGTGGGATGTCCTTTGGAGTGTGGCATTCCTCAATGATAAAATTCTGAAAGATATGCTTGAATTTGGTTGGTTTTAGGGTAGCCTAGAGGTTTAGGAGGCTTCCAATGGAGAGAGGAGTCAAATTGTGGCTAGGTTGCATTTGAAGCATCTGGTTAATAGACTCAGTAGTAATTGAAAATAAGAAGTCTTAATTATAGTCCTTTGGTAGGGGATGTAACATGCATTGCAAAAATGTACAATGTCTGGGAAAAGGTGGACTTCTAGGAATGCATACCTGGGTAGATTTGAGTCCCAAAGGTGGATATCATCTGCTTTGTTCAAAAACCTATCTTTGCTCCAGCAGTGTATTTTCAAAAGGTCATAGCAGGTAATTGTGTCTCTAACATGAAAATCTCTATCTGCCAAAGCTAGGTGGTCGATATCTAAGTGAGGGTTTGTCACTGGTCTAACATCAAAAGAAGTCTGGGCAGCCATTTATCTTATAAATTGTGGAAATTTTGGCTCTAAGAGTGAGTTTTGGGTAATTGAGTTGGCAAGGCAGGGTATGCACAGTTTGCAGGTTGATGTTCTGGTACTTTGAGAATGGGAGACTCTCAAGTAAATTGAAATTAAGCTAAATTATTTCAATTATTTCAAGAATTATAATATTCTTTTAAATGAGAGGGAAATTTCTTGGTTCTTGTTCCAAACCTAGAATTCTCAGTTGGGGCTGCAAACTGGTTTTTATTGGGTTTGCAGAGGGCTTCAGCAACTAGGATGGTGTGTTGGGTGGTTGGATTGGAGTTCTGAAGATTTTTCAAGTTGCAATTGTTAGTCAGAACCGGTCGCGGAGGCTTTGGGGCATAGGAGCTTCAGCAGGTTTAACAATGCAAGTTGAACGAAAAGAGTGAAAATGGGCGTCGGAGGGATTTTAACCACAACAGTTGGAAAAAATGGCGAGGAAAAAATAATTATGAACAGTGCTGGTTTTTGGTTTTGGTAGGGAGGCAGTTTTGTAGATCTTCGCACTGCTTATGGGGGTCGAGCAGTATTTTGTTGGGCAAACTCAATCAATGCTAGAGCCCAACAGGTATGCAAATGGGCCCCCAGCAAAACTGCCCATATCACGTGCTCTCGGGTTATTAAAGGCAAGACATCGCGCGAGTGAAATATGGATGATGGTTGTTAGATCTGGGGTTTAATGATTAGATGACCATCGCGTGGGAAAGTTGCTCGATCAGGTGGGGTGGGGTTTATTGGGTCCCATGGGTTTTAATCATGTTTAAGTGTAATTAACCCATGTTTAATGTGCGAATTAATTAAACTGTGAAGTGTTGGGATAACGAGGTTAGTTTACCGCACTAGGGTGGTGGATTAAACTCGGGTTTATTCAGGAAAATGGTTAAGTGGCAGAGTTAGTGAAAGGGGGGGGGGGGGGGGGGTTGTTTAGAGTTAGGATAAAGGGTTTTCATGGGTTTTTTGGGTTAAAAAGATGATTTTAAAAGGGGGGAAAGGGGTTTCACACTTAGGGAAATGGATTTTAGCAATGATTGACTAGTGAAATGTTTGAAACTAAGGGGTAGGAGTGAAAATAAGGGGGAAAGGGGTTTTGATAAACCATGAAGGGGTAAAGGGAAATTAGTGAATATGTAGTGGGGGTAAAATGTGATGAAGAGGGAGTTAGGCAAATAAGCTTATGAGCATGCCCTTTTCATTGATAATTTCTCCTAGACACTTTGAAACACATAGTTAAGCATGATAATAGTGCATATGCTCCACATGACTTGTTATTTTTGAAACCTTTCTTCTACTTACCCTTTTTACCTATCGTAGCATTTTTCTTCGATTTGGTGGGTGTACTTAATCTAGCAAACCCTTTTTCTTTCTTTTTCTTTTGTAAAACAAACTATCTATGTCTAAACTTATATCTTCCAAGGGCTCAGATTAAACTGATGAGCTCTTTTTATTTCTCTACTTATCTACTGATTTTCCAAGATTAAACTATTTGGCAAGATCTTTATTCTCTAACTATAAACTTTAAATTCAAAACATGAAGTAGTCAAGGTTAAACAATTTGACTATCATGGGTTGTGGCATTAATAACAAGCTACACACAACCATTATTTGGACAGTAATATTAAATAGTAGGGGCACTTCGACTTGCACACTCATGATATTTTTTGTTTGGGGTTCATATTTTTTCATTTTTTGTGATCTTTTCTTTACTTCTTTTTGTCCTTTGCTTTTTCTTTAAGGACATACCCTCTTTACAATTTTTTAAATTTTAATATAGAAAACATTTGCAGAAATCAAAGGTATGTACAATATTACAAGAGTTGACCTTAGCCAAGCCAAAATTATGAATCCTATCACTATAGGACTCTAACAGTGGCTCCACATGGGGATGGCATTTTTTAAGGAAATGTCAAGAACTATGAATATCGGTAGCCTTAGAATTATGATTGTGGTTACCTTTAAATTGTGCTCCTGTGATTTCGGCCTTATTGATAGTTATGATGGTTAAAATTTCAAAGCTCAGGGCCTTCTCTTTGGGCTTCAATTTCAAAGATCACCATCCAATCGAAACTACACTCTTAAATGTTATGTATAATGATACAATGTAAAGTGATCTATTATTAATCAGTAGAGTAATAATGCTTCAGCATCCTACCATTGACTGGTCCTCTTGGTAGATCTGCTCCATTTTCTTCTCTCAAGAAGAAGGAATTGTTTCCCCAGTAACCATAGATGACATAAGACCCTTGCCATAAAAAATCAAACTTTCCATGTTTTCCTTTGTCTTCTCTCCTTGAGTCCCATTTTAGAACTTTGTCTCCTATGTAGAAATCATATACCTTGGTATTTTTATCAAAGACCTTTTTCATTTTGTCTTGGATTTGTTGTGATTTCACATATACCTCTTCTCTGGTATGTTGTAGGTGTATAGTCTGATTGATCCTTCTCTGTATATCATTTGGTTCCACCTGTAGTTCCTAGATGATTTTCATGATAGGTACTCCAAGAGATGATGGAAAAACAACATCCATCCCATATACCAGTTGATAAGGTGATGTTTCAATGGATTTCTTAGTAGTCAGTCTATATGCCCATAAGGAATTGACTACATTTTTATTCCATGTCTTTTTATTATCCTCCAGTAATTTTTTGATGATATTTACCAGGCTCTTATTAGATGATTCTGCTAGTCCATTACCTTGAGGGTAATAGGTTGTGGAGTGGCCAAGGGTGATGTGGTATCTATTACAGAAGTCTACCATATTTTTGGATTCAAAGGTAGCTACATTATCAGTAATGAGCTTTTGGGGACAACCAAACCTTGATAGGATATTAGTTTCTAAAAATGAGATTATGATAGTGTATGTGGCTTGTCTAGAAGGGATGGATTCTATCCATTTCGTGAAATAGTCTATAGCTATCAAAATCCATTTGTGTTGGGCTGATGAGGATGGGTGTATTTCTCCAATGAAATCTAACCCCCATTGTTGTAATGGCATCTCAGTGGAAATTGGTTTAAGTGGAAAGGGTACAATTTTATTTTTCCCTCAAATATTTGGCATTTATGACAGGAGGTCACATGTTTTTTAACATTTGCAAACAAAGTAGGCTAGTAGAAACCAGCCCTCAAAATTAGGTCAGCAGTACTCTTCCAGTACAAGTGTCCTCCACAATATCCTACATGAAACTCTTGTAAAATCTTATCAACTTCATCTTTTAATAAACATGTTAAAAGGACACCACTATTGTCCTTCCAAAATAGTGCATTATCTATAATACAATATCTTAATGATTTCCTTTTTAAGAATCTAGCTTTAGTTCTTGTCAATCCAGAAGGATCTTGTAAATTTAGTAATACAAATGTAATATCTGCATACCAGGGCGAATCAGTAAAAGGTTCACTGATCTGTGGAGTCACCATCTCCTCCTGATCATCAAGGGCACAGATAAAGTTGATATCTAGGGCCTGACAGTTCGATTCAACCATGAGTTTGGCTAAACCTTGGCCTTTGATAAGCTTGGTGGGTTTTATCTCAATGTCATATTCCAATATTGTGGCAATCCATTTGCCTCTTTTACCTTCAAGCCCATTTTGAGCCAAAATGTCCTTAACCATAGAGTTTGGAACATAACGAATAATGTGAGAGTACAGAATGTACACTCTGAGATCTTTGATTGCCTTAACTAAAGCTAATGCCTGTTTTTCCATGATATTGTATTTAAGTGTTCCATCTCTTAAGGGTTTATCCTCCTAAGTTTCTATTTAAAAGGTTTTTTTTTCTTCTTTCAGAGGTATTTTATGTTGGATTATGCCAGTGTCATAAGATTTTAAGTCTTCATAAGTCCAAGCAAAAACATCCTAGAACTCTTTAAACAAATTAATATATTTTGCCTTTTCCTCTGAAGGTAAGGCTTTAGATATCTTAATAAGCTTTGGATTATCCTTGGTTCCTATATTGCAATCTTCTATGTCTGCTCTAAGGGGTTCCATTTTGGGTTTCCTAGCTACATCATTAGAGTCAAATAAATCTTCTAAAGGGACTAAGCCTTTGGGAAAAAAATTGTTTTTAAAATTAAGGATCTGTGGATCATCATCCATTATTTCATCTATTTCTACTTTCTCTAAATTGTCTATTTCTGGTCTATTCTACTATATTTGTTCAATTTGTGTCTATTCTACCGTTCTAAAATTCACCCTCATTGTTCATGAAATTGTATATCTGGGAATACTGGGAGAAAATCTACCA
Organism: Pinus taeda; assembly: GCA_000404065.3. NCBI lineage: Eukaryota > Viridiplantae > Streptophyta > Pinopsida > Pinales > Pinaceae > Pinus > Pinus taeda. Next base: position 152,028 of record APFE030556068.1, on the reverse strand, counting down.
ATACTTTAAGTTGTTTGGGATGACAGGCCTATGTCTGACTTCTGCTGTGTACTGAAGGTTGAGTTGAAATGGTAATTTACAAGTACTAGAAAAAGTAGCAAGACTGTGGGCCTACATGTTTTGACTTCTGGGGATAGCAGCAAAGTTTGTTTCCAGGAGGTCTTTGATCAAATCTAGAATAGTTTCCCTATATTGACCAAGCCTAGGGTTGTTCACAAAGTACTCACGGTTAATCTGTTTGATAATCATTTTAGAGTTTCCCATTATGGAAACTCTTTTAGCTTCAAGTTTTCTGGTGATTTGTAACCCTAAAACTAGAGCTTCATATTCGGCCATGTTGTTGGTACACTTGAAGTTCAGTCTGAAGGAATGTCCCTCGGAGTGATTATTTTCCATATTATGGATCAATACTCCTACACCAGCCCCAAACCTATTGACAGACCTGTCAAAATCTAGGTGCCAAAGGGACTCATGAAAGATGTTCTCACTATTAGCTGTTTTTTATTCTAATTCTTAAGTTGTGATTTGATTATTCTCAGCGATGTTTTCATTATTGTCATTATCTACATTGTATAAGATAAAGGAATCCATATCAGAATGCATGGAGTATGTTAGGTTCCTATAGCAATATGTTTCATTTTTCATGATTGGCAGTGGAAGTGCTAAATATGTTCATCCTTGCATGCTGCAAAGGTTCCATATTTTGTATACAGACAAAGAAAATTAAAAGAGGATATGCCTTAAAAGAGTAATCAAAAGGAAAGAAAACTAATTGGTCAAAAGAAAAAGAGTTAAAATGAACCCCAAACCAAGAGACCAAGAAAGTGGCTAGTCAGAATGTCACTGTTATCTTATTTGCAAGTTCACCATGTGGAGGTACTGCTGCTTATTACATTTGATGGATGGCCCAACAATTCAATCTGGACCATGCCATGTTTGAATTGTTGTTGTAGAATAGGGAATGCATATCTGTCCTAATAGTTCAAGCTTGGCAGATGAGTAGCTAGGTAGAGAATTTAAGGAGCCCAATTGCTTAATCTGGGCCCTTGGAAGAGATAAGGGTACATTTAGATAGGAGGGCAGTCAAAAGAAAAGAAGACATTCAATGTTTGCTAGTTCAAGTGCACCCAATCCAAAAGAAGAAAAAATGTTAGGTGAATTAGGCTAGGTAGGTAGTTTGAGGTTGCAGAAGCAAGTGTGTGATTATTACTTGTCTTATCAAGAAGGATCCATTTCATCAATAACACAAGTGCCAAGGCAGTTGTCTGGTGGTACAACAGTGGAAGCATGACTAATTCCCCTTCATTCCCCCAAAGATCACTTACTAACAACCCCTCAATCACCTTGGGATTTTCCCAAAAAAGTCCAGTTTCCTTCCATTTTTCATGAAATACCAAGTTGACATCTGAGTTGACTTAGTGAAAAGAAGCCACATTTCTTGTGTAAACATCATCATTCCACATTCCATTCATTTCCTATGTCTAAGTTTCACTTCATAAACTTAGCCTCTTCCCCTACAGTTTCACTTCATAAAGTCATACTAACATCTAATTTTACTATTTAGCTCCCTAAGTTACTCCCCATCCCTATTTCATAAAAAAACTATATAAAACCCCAAAAAATACTAAATATCCCACCCCATAGCAATATAGCTATATAATTAAAGTTTCAGGAATATTAAGTCCATCTGGAACTTTATAACAACCCTTCCGCATCCTAAACCTGGGAATTAATTTAACCTTTGGTTAAATTAATAGCCATAGCCCCTCCCCTCGCTCATAACCCTTGCTATTCTTCCCTACGCGCTCATTGCAAAAGTTTTGATTAAATGTTTTAATTAACATTAAACCATGTCCCCGCACATAACCATATAAGCCCTCTCTAACTAAAGTTTTCAACCCTCCCCCGCTCACATTTAAAATTATATCCGGGCGGGTCCCGCGCCTAACTACACGCCACTCCACTTGCCCCGAGCGCTGTCCGATTTCCCATACCGCAAATCCAATGGTGGGCGGTCAATTGTAAACCCCGATCTGCCGGAGTTTAGCACCCGGGAGATAGGTAGTTTTGCTGCCGTACTCCCGCCACGCGTCGTTCTCCCGGCGTGATCGAAGCCCCCCTCCCCAATACCACCCAGGGCCAAAGGTGGTGCGGGAGAAAACCACAAACCGCCCTCCGCCCCTGACGTTAGCATCGCGTCACCGTGACGTCACGTCCGCGTCGGCCCGTCGCTGCCCGGTGTCAGTGCCACATCACTCGCTCACGTCATCACCTCGCCAACCTGTCCTTTGCCACGTCATCATCCGAGTCAGCATCCACGTCACCATGCTGTACACCCCTACCTGCCAAATGACGTCATGCTGACATCATCTCAAAAAGCGCGAAAAGCGCCAAAAAGTGCCAAATTTCATAAAAAAACACGCGAAACGACCGTTTTGCGTTCATTTTCATTTGTCCATTTGGAGAGCTGTGCACGCTGTTTTACGTCGTTTTACCACCAAAGTTTAAATTCAAGCAACCATGCTACTGCCGCCTACAACTCCAACTCCATTGCTTGCCATTGTACCAGCTCAACCCCCTCGGCGCCATAAAAACCAAGTATTTGCCAAAATTTAACCTGTTTACCCCTGTTTTCGTTGTTTTCTCCAGTTCATCTGCTTGAAACTCTGTAAAGTCCCAAACTGAAGTCACTCATGCACCTAAATGCTACCTAAAATTCACTAATTATCCCCCAGTTGGAAGAAAACCCTGTGAACCCGCGCCCACTTACAAATTCACCATAAAAATTGTTTTAAAGTTTGTTTTTCTGGCAGAATCTTCATACTGCCCATGCATTGACCCCTTTTTTTACCCAAATTCCTCTACTAAAGTCCACTTGTTTAGCTCAAAAACATCCTTATTCTCTCTGCAGTTTTCCCTCATTGTTTATCAATCCAGTGAATTCATCAAAGACAAGAAAAGCCTGCTTGAGTTCTGTAAATTTGCATATTTTATCATAATCACAGATAGTGAAGGCCACTACCATACCTAAACATAGTTTGCAGCTCCTTGACAAAGCCTCAGAGGCTGTTCATGGTCTTCAGTAGTTGCACTAAATCCTGGTTCTAAGTATAAACACAGGAAAACTTCAAGATGGTCACTCTAGCAGCTTTAAACATTGCTCTTATCAATGCACCTAACAAAGAGCTTGAAGCATTGCCTTTAGCTGATAGGGATTACCTCATTCAGGATTTGGTTGGAGACAGAAATCACTTGGAGACCTTCTGTCAGCTGAGAAATAGTTATCTGAGCAATAGTGACATGTATGGCATTTGGGAATCAAATTTGCCTATCTACTTCTTGCCTTCTGTAAATATTTTCCCTGAGATAATTCACCTCTGTGCTGAAAGCTATGACCCAACTCAAAGAGCTGCCAAGTCTCCATCTGGGAGCATACTCTTCTACATCACTCCTGATTCCATTAACCAAATGCTAAATTTCAAACAGACTCAGCTTTTGATCCCTTTTCTATGAAATACCTCCTGGATGAAGACCCCAAACTCTCCAGCTCTGAGATTGCCAGAATTACCAAGACATTCATGAGAGAAGACCGCCAGCCTACAGAGCCACCTCCTTTCTTATATGTCAATTTCAATGAGGTGGGAAAACTGCTTGTAGATATGATATCCTCTGTGCTAGGTTTCAAAACAAGTGAGCACATTGTTGAAACAATGTTGGTCATGTTGTCTGCATACAGCCTTGGACAACCCCCTGTTTTCAAGTACAACTATGCCAAGTTCATTGCAAATAAAATCCATGACCAACTAGTAAAGCTAGATAGAGAGGGAGTCTTCAAATACTCATCGTATATCTATCATTTGTTCATGTATTATCAATCAGATTGCTTCCAATGTCCCATCAAGAAGTTGGATTCAAAGGGTGAGAGAAGGTTTGTTATCTTTTGGTCATCAGTCTTTCATCAGGTCCAAAACTCTCCTTACTCTTATTGTGAGTTCATTGACCAATTTCTTTACCCAATCTCCTGTCTCTTGAGAATAACTCCTCCTCCCAGATTATCATATGACATGCAAAAGATATTGTAGTTGTCCAAGAACTACAAAATAGGTGATTGGTATCTCTACCAAAATCACACTGTCATTAGGATCTATGGCTGTGAGCTCTATCCCTACAGGCTCCCAAGATATGTACCCATGAGACTGTTTGCCTTAGAATACTATAGGCAACTCATCAATTCATATCTCACTCATTTTCACAGTGCCAAGAAGAAAGCTCACCTGAAATTCAAAGACCATCTAGGCCCCTTTATTATGAACAAGAAAGAAGGTTGGCAAGATGTTGATCAAATACTGGGGCAGAAACTTAAGCTAAAAAGGAGTTTCTGGCGGGTCCCTTATGACCCAGATGGCTTTATCAATGCCACAAAAATAAAATATAGGGTGACAACATATGAACATTGCAAAATCCCACAGTTTGAGCAATATGCTAATCAAGATGAGTGGATGCCAAGCACATTAATTGAAGATCTTACTCAAGAAGAAATAATGGAGAAAAATTTCAAAGATTTAGAAAAAACTCTTGACTTGGATTCTATTCAGCAGGTAACATTCAAACTGCCAAACCAAGTTGGAGAGGGCACATCCACTGCTGCAGCCTCATAGACTGCCCAAGGGACATCTACATCAGCAATAGGTACAGCGAAAGGAAAAGAAATGATGGGGGCTGAGCAAGAAACAATTACAGAACAACCTACCACCTCCAAAGAGCAGAATCAAGGGCAAGCCCCTCCACAGCAGACTGAGGCATCACAGGTTCCAGCCTTGCAAACTCCTCTTAATGAAGAAAGAGGTAAGAAATGAGACAGGGAAGAAACCACACCTCCAAGTGGGTCAGCACAGCAACCTGAAGCCAAGAGGCAGAGAATTGATCCTCAAGTTGAGGAAGAGATTAGTGAAGAAATCATAGAGAGCCTGAGGAAGGAGAGAGAAACAAGCCAGCAAACAGCTACCAGCTCATTCTAGCAAGAGCTAGGTAGGTAGCATAGTACAGAGGTGTCTTCCTCAAGACAGCAAAGCAAACAACCATCTGGCATTAAAGGAACTTTCAAGGAAATCAAAGCTCAGAATGAGCTATTAAGAATACAGTTGTATGATCAATTCCTGAAGGCAACACGCTCTAAACAATAAAGATTGATGGTAGCTTATGATATCAAGGAAGAAAAAATGATTCTAACTCATTTTATGCCTACAGTTCCACAGCCCAAAACAGCTGCATATTACATAAAGTCATCCTCCCACACAAACAGCAGCAATCCCTCCTGTCATTTTGGCGTCTACAACAGCTACATCAACTACGGATGCTATAGCAGCAGCAGCAACAATAACACCAGGATCTAGCATGAGTATGGAAGACATGATGAAAGTAGTCAAAGAGCTAGAAATTCAGGTGATAGAGGTGAAGGAGGCCAAAGAAAAATTGGCCAAGCTAGAGGCAAACTATGACAAGTCCAAGATGACAGTGGCTGAGAAACAAAGGGAGATAAAAGCCTTGGATAGCAGAATAAAGGCCTTAGAGAAAGAACTGGCTCTAGACAAGACTCTAGCTAAAATTAAAAAGGTTTTGTGGGCCAAAATTGGCAAATCAATTAGTGACCAATGGTGATCAATTCAGGCCATACATGAGCAAATAGAGTTGATAGGCATAGCTCAATTTGAAACTCAGAGGGCTAGAGCAGCATTGGGGATTATGCCTAAGCAGGCCAATAAAATGATTCATTTCTTGAACACTCATACCAAAGAGGAGTTGGCAGCTTTAGACATCAATAGCAGGACAGATACTATCCTGACAGCAAAAAAGGTGCTGACCTTGAGAAATTTTGTGTAGACTTTGGAAAGAAAGTGCCAGGAAATGCAGGCCAAAATAAATGACTTTAAAATAAAAATAATAGCATTGCAGACCAGAGGATTACCCAGCCTATTGACTAGTGTTGGAAAATTACTGTCCTGTGAACAATATAATACCAGAATCAATAATTATGTTGCAAATCAAATTACAGCATCTTCAAGTTTCTCAGGAGAAGCAGGACCTCCCTCTGGACAATCCCTTTATGACCAATTGGAAGACCTATTTTATATTGAGCATGAAATCAATCATCTGTTTGAGGTCCCACCCAATTTTTATAGATATACGAGGCTGATGAAACACTCATAAAAATAAGAAGACATCAGCTACCTCCAGGTGATTGGTGGCAAGCAATGCTAGAAATTTTGCCCAGGTAATTTTGGTCTTTTCCCTCTTTTCCAACTTCAGTTTTTTGGTCAGCTACAGGTCAGCAAAGTTGAACACACAGGCATCCAACAAAATATGAATACAGCAGGCAGATGGAAGTCAGAGCAGTGACTCAGCAGAGCACCAGGACAGCGAGCCCATAAAATGGAAAATTAAAAGCGCAGCCTCAGCCGACTCAGTTGTTCCCAAAAGTCAAATTTCTCTGACAAAATAGACAGCTAGCATGCCAACAATTACTCCAACATTTATTTCTTTCATACACTTCCCTAAAGAGTTGGTAATGAAATTTATTGTGTGAAGACTCATCAGTTAGATATTTTGTATCTCATTTTTGTATATATACCTCCCCACCGAATGTATTTGGGGTTGGTGATTTTCTTTCTGAACTGCGCTATAAAATATCAGACTGTATTAATACAAATTGCCATTGAAGTTCACTGTGTCTGAATGATCTGAAGGTGGATTGGATGTTCTGGGACCTGCTACAGAATTCCTATGTCATGCTATGGAACAATAAGTTATACTAAACTATGTTTTATGTTCTCTACATTCGTAAATTCCATGTATGTTTCATGATCTTGATAACAGAGAAGAAGAATAGCATAGGATTTGTCTGAATGCACCCTATGTTCAATCTCTGTTGTTAATTATGTTTTCTTCAGGATTAATCATAAATATGAATTCTTAACTGCTCATGTTTGCACAAATTCTTTCATTTTGAATACTGTTTAGGAATCCTTAACTGCTCCTGCATAATATTCATACACTTCCCCTCTGCCAGTATAATGAAAGATTCTTGATTGCCTTTCATTCCCTGACTTCATTCCATCATTTTCAGATTTGATAATTGTTCCTAGCTTGCCTATCCTACTCTGTGGCACTACCTTTTCACCAAGAAACCCTTTCAATGATTGTACTTTCAGTGACTCTATTGCCCAATGGAAAAAATCGTTTTATACTTGCACCCCAGCTCTGTCTGAGATCACCATCCAACAAACTTAAAACCAAACCCTGTTCATCATAACTAGCCTAAAATACTCCAAAGCAAAGCTAAATTTCAAAGAGAGAGCCCTCTCTGGTTGCAGGTGGGCTAGGACCTGTAGCTAAAAGATTGGTTAGTGGTTACCTCGGCCGTATTCCCTACAGGAAGTAGGGAACAACCTGAGTGATAACAGCGTATATGGGAATGTTTTGAGGCTTTTCATCACAACTAACCATGTATTTCATCAATGTCTCTCTATATAGTTTTCTAGGTTGGACAAAAATAGATATGGTGGCATAATACATATCCAACTGCAAGGATCCTTGCAGTTTTGCTCCCCATGAGTGAGATAGTATCATTCCATATTTAGGAGGGATGTATGCAACTACTATGTCCATTAAGATACTCTTTGCAGGGCATTAGACTAGTGTTACACATAAGTCCCTGATCAAGCCAAGGCATTTAAACTGGTGTTGATGCCTCTAAAATCGCTGCATCAACATCGGGGAAAACCACCTGGTCCGGACCTTAGTGCAGCTCGTTTTCCGTTTGGTGTGGTGGCTCCAACTGGATATAATGGGACTAGTTTCCCAGTGATATATGAGTTGATGGGTGATTGTTTTGTAATGTGTAACGAAGGTGATAAGTGTTTTATCCTACAATTCTAAAATATACAAATATAACTAATATAACCCAGGTATCATGTTAACAACACGATTTTTTATTATTTATATTAACGAATAATCATTAAGATAGCTTATTCATAAAATAGAAAGATGCATTCATATAATGATTACTTTTTTTAAGAAGTTAAACAAAGTAATTATAAAAACATTATCACATTCATCACAATACATCACTGACATATATATCCAAATGATAACAATTCGAAAACCTTCATAAATCATATGCTAAAGAATTGTTTGAAAAACATATATATATCAATAATAGCAAGGAAATATTCATTCACATAGAGAAATAAGACAAAAACAGTGATAATAGTACTGTATACATTTGAATTCTCCCGATGTAAACAACACTCAAATTCTGCTTTCCTATTTGAGAACATCTTCAGAAGATGCAAAAGTGCAAGTCTTATAAAAGCCTCTTTCCCAAAAATGCAGAACTTTGCTCCAGCTTTTGATAATAAAAAAATATTAGAAGTACAGAAGTACAACTCCCAACTCAAGTTTTAATGCAAATTGAGGACCCTTTCTAAATACATGAAAGGGTCTTAAATACTAAAAGTAACAAGTAACTATCAATAAAAATTGCTATGCGTTGTTCTAACTGTAGACATGAAAATCTGAGATTCATTATGAAAATAGCAGTGTAGTAGCAGTTGAGCGAATTCATTGTATCAGCTTCTCTTCCTGTGATTACAGCTGACAGATTGTGAGCATTGGCTTGATTTCTGGAGGTTGACTCATCCTGGAGTGTAGCTGTGTTTTATAGGTGGCATCAGAGATTTGAGAGAGCATGCAGTTGATTTCATCCGAAAGACATTTCATGGCCATCTGTTGGCTATGTGGCTTGACTAGGAAAAACCATAATGTTTTCCATGTCAAGTTTTGGATTTCTCCAATCTATTTTTCTTTGTTCGCCAACTCCTATTTCCAATGTTGTTCCAATGCCTTTGCTTTTGGGAGTTTACCTGGAGAGCAATCGGTGATCAAATTAGACATATGTAGATTGTTGTTCACTAATTCGCTCAAACCATTCATTGCGGCTCTACATCTAGAAGTTGCACTTTTAGCTTTCATTAGTTGGGACTCCCATTCGGAAAACAGGGTTTCCTTGTGCTATTCTTATATTCTTGGCAAGTTGGCAGCCATTCCTTCTGTGGAATCTTGCCAAGATAGTAAATTGGTTAACCTTTCATCTATCTTTTCCAATTCAAGTCTGACGTCCACTGCCTTCTCAATCAATGATGCAGAGATATTGCATAAGGGGTTGGCCAATGATATGTTGTGGCAAAGAACATTCAACTGTTGGGACAAGGCTTTAGTTATCTCCAAGGCTTCTCTTTTGAATTCAATTACCTGTGGATAACCCTTGTATATTTCTATCTGTTCTTTCATTTGTGCAATTTGACCTTCCTTTAGCTTCTTTTCTTTCTCACTTATCATTTAAAGCCTGCTTAATTCCTGAGACAACTCCTTTTTTTTTATGGAGATTTTGTTCATCAATCCTTTGTTTCTCCAGTTTCCACTGCTCTCTTAATCACTCATTTTGCTGCCTCTACTCTGTTAACTGTTGTTCAAGCTGACTAATCTTTTGTTGTCCTTCTTCCGATTGCACCTCTAGTAGAGTAATCCTCTGATCCTTTTCCCTCATCAGATGGGTAACCTTTGAGGCTTTGTTTGTTGTCGCCATTGTGTAAACTCCTGCATACTGAGATAACTTTTTTAAATCCTTAAAGGGATTGACTTCATATTTCCATACCACATTCATCATTTCTGCCTGAGGAGTTAAAAGAGGACTTTGATCAATTTTCCTCTTTTTCCTCTGTCTTTTAGCTACAGCCATGTGCTTTGGATTGTAGAATACATCGAGAGGTGGTATTTCTTCTATTCTAAATACAATATCCTTTGTATGATTTTCGGGGATGATTTCTATGTCCTGTTGAGTTCTGGGTAGGCCGCTTGTCCCTTCAATTAGAACACTAATAACTTCTAGATTTTGCACTTTAGGCAATTTTGGTGTAGTGAGATCTTGGGATTTATTCGGGTTATTGATTATTAGGTTGAACTGCTCCCATTCCTTGATTAAAGTAGGATCAATATTGATATTTGTATCAAGGGGCTCACTAGTTCCTTCCTATGTCTGCTCCCTTTCTGGGGTCTTTTCCTTTTGAGGAGTCTTTTCAATAATTTTCTCTTCACAGTGGCCTTCTAGTTGCACCATAGAGGTAGTATTTCACAAGTCCAGAGGCAATGTTTGCAATCTCTATGTCCTGAACTTGTAAAATTTCTCTAGTCCCTCTACTCCCAATTTGATTTTTGCCAATTATTTCACTTGAGAAAATAACTCAGATGAAGCAAACGAACCATCATAATTATCCTTCTCATGTTCAAACTTAGCGATTTTGGCATGAGAAGTGACATTGTAGGCAACAGGTTTAGGATCATACTGTCTCTTTAGGATGACTACTAACTTTAACATTTTAATTTTCTCAGCTTCCTTCTCTGCATGTTTGAATTCATGTAGGGTGAAAGCACCACATCGGAGGGGGAATGAAGGCCACATATGCTTTTTAGAATTCTTTAGGTTCCTTGACATCCCTTCTACTGTTATCTGATATGCTATTTCTCTGGCAAGTAACTTATCAGGGATGTATAAGGGAAGGACATGTGAGTCAGTAGTGTTGCAAAAAAGGCTGATGTGGGTGAAATTTTCTTTACCAAACCAACTACCAATTGAATTTAGGTCGACACAGGCTTCCTCGGACAACCTAGGAGAAGGTTTATTGAATATAGCATAATAAACGGGGAGGATGAAACCATGACAGATTCTATAAAGATGATTTTTATAATGGGCTTTCCACAATTCCTTATGATAGATATGAATGGGGTTTGGGTCCTATGGAGTCCATTTCCAACCTAAAATGGGATATTCAGAATTGAAATAGATTATTTCTAAAATATAGGCACTCATATAAAACGGGGGTATTACTCAGGTAGTCACAAATATGTTTTTCCTATAATCAAGTATTTCGTTGCCCATTTTATCAGACAAAATGGTCACCCAATCCATGATATAAGAGTTGACTGCAACCTCCATTAAAGGTACCATCTCTATAGAAAACTTGACCGAATCATGGACTCCAAAGAGTCTACATATCATAGCACCAGCATAATAGTAAGGAGATGCTAATGAGTCTACAGAGTACATACCCGATGATTCATGCTTGTGTTTGCTTGGAAAATGCCTCCACTTTCTAATAGGGTCTGATTCCACGACATTTTCTTTGGCGAAGGCTTCCAAAAATGCTTTTTTATATCACTTCTGTGGTTCAGGAAAACGATACATTCTTTTGATATCTTCTGCTCTGAATGACCCAAACATTCTTCCATTAGTTGTCAAGAAAGTTATGTCTATAATGTTGATACTTTCAATTACCCATCTGACCAAGTCATTTTAGGGTAATGCTTTGGCGCGGACTACTATTCTATGAAGATAAGAGCTGGCCAAATCCTGAAGAGTATTATGTGACTTGTCCATGGAATCTGTTGTTGCCACTTCTTCTTCGATCCCTTCCAGATCCTTGACTTCCAGTAAATTGTAAATACTTTCCCATGAAGCCTTACCTAGACCGAGGCAAGTAGTATCAGCTATCAAGACCTTTTTAACTGGTTCTTCTTTGGCTATGACAGGGGCCTTTGGTTTCTTTGATTTCTTCGTCATTTTAATTGGATTCATAAACTCAGACTTGCTCTGCAAAAGAAAAAAAAGAACGTAACAGAGAAAAACCTATTCAAAGCCAATGCAAAATATAAAAGATTAATGGTAATTTAAGTGTGATAAGCAATACGAACTCAAATATTACCACGGATGAAGTCCTCGAAGGATTCAACCTTAATTGCTCTATTAATGACTTCCGTAACCTTCAATTGTGATACTTAAATGTCATAATCATACGTCGCATCGCACATATTAGTAATAGTCCTTTAAAGTAAATCTCGTGCCTTTCCTAATCAGCGATTAGCAAAAATCGCATATCGCAGATCTAGAGGCACAAATGTTAAGCTTTAGCTGTTTCCATACATAGCTCTGATTGCGATAAAAGTGAGTTATCATGGAGAGGCGGGATAATCAATAAATCGTTTGTTTTTTCATTTATAATAGATTTAAGGTTTAAACCCACGAACACTCATTTAACAATCCCTTTTCACTTGTTACTAAAAAAATGCACTTTTAACAAAATCGCATCTGCAAATTCCGAAAGGGTATTCGTTATGTAACTCATGTCTTCAGCGATGGCCGATTGCGGTCGGATTATCGCATCGGGAGGTTTACACGGACCTTTCGAATTTTTCCTTAATAACTTGCGATTGTTATTGAATTATTGATTTTATCTAAGTCCTAATAAGGGGACCCATTTCTTGTTAAAGTTTTGGATGAAAATTTTGAAATGGGGAGGGTTGTTGTATAGCACAACAATTGGTAATTCACTGGGAGAAACAATTATCTCTAAGAAAGTAATACAATATCTATAACTTTCTTAATTTGGAAACCATTGAGGATAAAGAAAACAATCTAAGAATAGTTAGATAAATATTAACTCTGAATATAATGAAAAAAAATTGTATTTACTTTTCCAATATTAAAAATAAAAACATTTTGGGCTTATTCAAGCTTTGATTGGTTGGTATAGATAAAGCAGGGGGCTTCTCCAACTCAGATTTTAAGTTTACTCTATTGTCACAGGTAGTGCCTCTGCTACCAGCAGACATTTATAGTCTTGACAGGGTTACCTTTTAACCATTTAATCATTCATTGTCCCATCCATCTAAGAGTATAAATTTTGAAAGATAAATTCAAAAAGATAGGTTTACACATATTTTTTATTTTTTTTGTGTTTTCTATTCTTTCAATTTCTTTAAAAGATAAAAAGACATTGTCCTGGTTTGGTGGCTAGCTATTGACAATGCCATTCACTGGTTGTAATTGAACTAAACAAGTTGGCTCGTGATGAGACCCCTTGTCTTATGATTATAAGCCATTACCCTGTTTTGATATGCAGTATTGGTAATGTCAGTTTAATTAGTTCCATATGATCATGGTAAGCAGGCTCATGATGAGACCTCTAATCTTTTATATCTGACATATTTTAGAATTACACTCTAAAAATTAGCAAACTTAATGGATGGAGTGAATGACTTTCTCCTTAAGAGTTTATGGATGACAATTTAAGAGTTGTAGATGCTAAGTTTGGAAAAGTCTTTACCTTTTTTACAAATAACCTCTCTTGGCTCTTTAAAACTTGGAATGATTTACAATATTTTCAAGGCTTGTGAAGATTTTACAAATCTAAAAGAGGTTCTCAAAGTTTTATTTTTTATCTAACTTTCTAAAATTGCAGTCTTTTCCTTAAAGGTTTCCATCTATTGAAATTAAGTATTACAATATTTCCTTAAATAATTTTCCAATAGTAAAAGGTCAATGGAAGACTATTTACAACCTTATTTTCTACAAATAAAAATTTAGACAAACAAAGTTGCATAATGAATATTTACAAGTAAGAAGGGGTTACCTCCTTAAGTAAATAATTTTTTCAAGATAATCCCATTCACAAGATGAGAATCTCTCTTTCCTGATAGGTCTTGCAATATGAATGTTGATGAGCCTATATTCTCAATGATTTGAAATGATCCAAGCCACATATTTTGAAATTTAGTATGTTTGTCTTTGTCTTCGTGCACTTTGTCCCATTCAAAACAAGATCACCAATTTGTAAAAATTTTGGGCCGATAGAATTTGTATCAAAAGAAGATTTAATAACCTGTTGATGTTTTGCATGTGTAGTTCTGGCTTTTCCCAATTCTTCTTCTAATTTAAGGATTTGATCATATCTTAATTGAATAGAAGATGAGGGATTTTCTTCAATAAATTGCACTAGGCCTAGATATGGGAGTGCTAAGTTTGTCGATATTACAGCTTCTTTCCCAAACACTAAGTCGAATGGAGAAGTACCTATTGAGGCCTTCTATGTTATACCGTCTGCCCATAATGTAAATATCAAAGACTTGTGCCAATTCTTTTGATTCGGGTCAATAGTTTTCTTAATAATCTTGATAAGATTTTTATTGGTTGATTATGCCAAACCATTACCCTAAGGATAGTAGTCTGTAGAATATTTCAATTTAAATCCTCTCTTAAAAGGAAATTCAAGTATAGTATTTCCAGAAAAATAAGATGCATTATAAAAATTGGGAGCATTAGGTACGCCAAACCTAGTAATATAAATTGATCAATGAATTCAATGATTGTATCAGAGTTGGCTACCTTCAAAGTAATTGCTTCTACCCACTTCGTGAATTAATCCATGGCTGTAAGGATATATTTGTGCTACTTGGAAGAATGTGGAACAATCTCTCCTATGATATCCAGTCCCCATTGTTCGAATGGTTGTTCATTGTTGACTAGTTGCAAAGGAAAGGCTAGTTTCCTTTGTCTTCCACTAGCAGTTTGGCATATTTTGCATTTCCTTACATATTCATGGGCGTCTTTGAATAAAGTGGGCCAATAATATCCAGCATGTATTATCTTGTGAGTTGTTGTATCACCTCCAAAATTTCCACCTGCTGGACCATCATGTAATTCCTACAACACCTTTTGTGCTTTAGTTTTTTCAAGGCATCTTAACAAAATCGAATCATAATTCCTTCTAAATAACACATCATCAATGATTTCGAAGTTTTTTTATTTTAATCTAAAGGCATGTTTGTTTTTGTAAGAGAGCTTAGGAGGAGCATATCCATTTTTTAAATAAAATACCAGATCTGCATATTGAGATTTAGAGTTCATGATACTTGTTTATTTGAAGAGCATTATCTGAATCTTCATGTTCTGGAATGTTAGAAGCTCCTACTAATAACCTGCAAAAACCTTGACCTCTTATAATTTTTGGTGGTTTAATATCTAAATCATATTCTTATAATGTTGTAACCCAATTGGCTCTCTTCTCTCCTAATTCCCTTTTGACTAGCAATTGTCTCACTGCTGAGAATGGGACTATTACTTTTGTATGAGTCTCTAGGAGGAATGGACTAAAGTGTTTAATAGATTTGAACATAGCAAAAGCTTGTTTTTCTACTTCGAAATAATTAAGTTCAACACCATGTAGATTAGAACTGAAGAAGGATATGGGTGCTTCAACTTGTTGATCATTGATCTGTGTTAACACAGCTACATAGGATGTTTCAGATGCTAAAGTATACAAAATAAAATGATTAGAAAAATTTGGAGTATTTAATGTAGGAGCATTAATGGTCACCTGTTTGATTGAATCAAAGGCTTCATTTTCGTTATGCCCCCATTTGAAAACTAAATTTTTCTTAATCATGGTCTGTAAAGGTAAAACAATTTGCGAAAAATCAGGAACAAATATTTTTACAAAATTTATTTGACCTAAAAATGATTGCATTGATTTTTTATTGTGTGGTAGAGGAATATCAAAAATCTCCTTGATCCTTTCTGGATCAATGTAAATGCCATCCTTAGATACGATAAACCCTAAGAGTTTCCCTTGATCAAGAGCGAAGAATGTTTTCTTGGGATTTAATGAAATCCCATACCTTTTACATCATTCAAATATTTGTTTCAAATCATGTAAATGATTCGCTCTTTTCTTGGAGAAGACAGTTATGTCATCTAGGTAGACAAAAACTGACCTATTAGTCAAACCCATGAATGCTATAACCATTGCTCTTTGGAAGGTATCTCCAGCATTAATCAACCTGAAAGGCATTTTTTGGTAGGCATATGTTCCCCATTTGGTTCTGAAGGTAGTATTTAGTTTGTCATATCGATGCACCAGTATTTGGCTATATCTAGAAAAAC
Organism: Pinus taeda; assembly: GCA_000404065.3. Taxonomy (NCBI): domain Eukaryota; kingdom Viridiplantae; phylum Streptophyta; class Pinopsida; order Pinales; family Pinaceae; genus Pinus; species Pinus taeda. Next base: position 136,196 of record APFE030556068.1, on the reverse strand, counting down.
CATCCAGAAAAGACATTAATTCGGAACCAGAAATTGAATGAAGAGTCTATTCCATTGTTTGTAATGGGAAATTATCTTTTTGGCTTGCCTTATTGAGATTTTTGAAATCAATGCAAATCCTAATATCACCGTTCTTCTTTCTAATAGATACCAAGTTATAAACCCATTTAGAATGTCTAGTTGGGAAAATTATCTTAGCTTTGAAGAGTTTATTCAACTCTACTTTGATTTGACTCTCTAGATTTGGATGAATTTTCCCCAATTTTTGCTGCACAGGTTTCTCCTCAGAAATCATTGGGATTGTGTGTTGTATGATAGAAGTATCATACGTTTTTAGATCATCATAATTCCAAGCGAAGCAATTTTAATATTTATTCAACAATCTGATAAAGGAAAATCTTTCTTCTGAAGTGAGCCCTGGTCCTAGATTAATATTTTGTGGTTTGGCCTCAGTGCCAAGATTTATTAATTCAAAACTTAAAGTAGAACTTTGAAGTTTTGAATTAGTGACTTGTTTAAATCTATCCTTGATATCATAAAGATCTTCAAGTTTGACCACGAATTTAGGTATGGAATTCTCATCTGGTCTTTGATTTATTTGAAGATCATGATCACTCTCATCAATAATCTAGTCATCATAACATTTCTCAGAAGTTAAGAAATTCAAAATGTCTTCGTCATGATTAAATACCCGCCAATTGGTGACATTTTCTGGAACAGATGGTCTAAAAATTAATTCTACTGAAAACCTATCAGGACTGTAATCCTCAGATGGAAGGAGCTTAGAAGCAACATTAGCTAATAAGTCAGTTGCTGCATTCTGAGATTTGGGAATAGGAGAAGTATTAAATGCTAGAAAATGAGATATGAGGTCCTGAACCAAGGACTGATAATGCTTAAGGTGTCCTGAAAGGCAATGGATAGTATTCCTTACTTGTTTGATGACAATCTCAGAATCACCAAATACTTTTAGATGTTGAACCTTCAGGCCTATCACTCTATAAAGCCCTTGAATCAATGCCTCATATTCATCAGTATTATTTGTACACTCAAATTCTAGTATGCATCATAACATAGTTTTTTCTCCTTAAGGACTAACTAAAATACATCCTGCTCCTGCACCGTCCTTGGATTTTGATCCATCAAAATATAAAGACAAAAATACAGGCTTATCTATAGGTTTATTTACAATTTCTTCAACAATAGTCACACACCTAGATGTATCTGTATGAGAAAAAATTTATATCTGTGATGTGAAACTATTAACAGAAAAAAGTGATGATTGAGCATTAAAATTACCAAAGAATGATTTGACTGAGTAATTCCCGAAAATTTTATTATTGAAAGCTATGGTTTGATTTTCCTACTCAAACTCCATTACAGTATGGGTCATGTGCTTCTCCCGATCGATTTTAATTTGATTTGGTTTCCCTTTATAGGGAAGCCACATATGATACTAATCAGTAGAAATGTAACCATGGAGTTTCTCAAACCAAACCCTACTTAAAATTAACCCATAAAACTCAAGAATATCAGAAATCAATATATCGGTTCTCTGGACTACTCTGGGATTAGCTGATAACCTAATGGTGACTAAATTAATCTCTCCTAAGACTTGAACCTTAGTTCAATCTAATTGAACAATATGTACTGTAGATTTCTGGGACTCAATGTTTAATTTTGAGCAAACTAAGGCTGGCATTATGTTTGATGAAGCCCCATAATGTATTAAGCAGTTGTGCAAATTTATATTGTAGATTTCATAGGTCAAGAGAAAAGGAGGAGTATGAGAATTAGATCTATCTCCAATGAAAACAGCATCAGTAGCATCTACTTTATCTGATGGTGGCTTACCTGTTCCTTTGGCCGCCTTAGAATATACAGCATTTGGAAGAGGGGAAGAAGGTACTGCATTTAACTCGTTGAGCAGCAATTTTTGTTGATGTTTGAGCTTGCTAAGCTCAAACAAAGAGATATTCACTCTAGTATTCTTCATGTCTTCAATAATGTTGTAATCCATAGAGTCAGAGACTACCAATGTCTTAGATGATGAGGGTGGATTGGAAGATGATGACTAATTTTGAGTTGGAAACACTGAATATTTCTTCATGGGAGCCTTATCTTCGGTAGTAGGGCTTGCATTTTTCTTCTTTTGAGTTTCTTGAATAGGCTCTGTAGTGATTTTACTTCTGGTATTTACTGGGAGAGCTTCCTGTTCATTTTCAGTATCAGAATTGGGCAAAATGAAGTCCCACATACCATGACATTCAACTATCTCATCTTCTTTTGTTTCCTCATATGACAAGACTATGTCCTCATCCTCATCATTATCTAGATCTGATTCTACATTAGATATAGCATTAGATGGTTTTGATTCAGCTCTTTTGAAGTTCCTAAATGGATTTTTAGTGGAGGTTTCAATTACCTATTTCTTTATCTCTACCATTTCATTAGACATAATCTTCAAAACCTTTTGCAAACCCTCCATATCGTATGGATCTTTAGTTGCTTTCTTTTTCGAAACATCTTTAAAAGTAACTTTTTTAGACTTTCTTTCCTCAAGAGCAGTTTTCTTTTCTAAAGAAATAATGCATTTCTTAATGGCAATCACTTCTTTCATGTTCTCTGCTAAGGTGGGCTTTGCATCTTTATCAATGAAGATAGCTATATTGAAGGTAAAGAAGAAATATACCATTTGCTTCAGAACTCTTCACTGGGCTTAGACGTAGCAGGAATTTTATTTAAGAGCTTATTAAATCGTGAGTTGAAATATTTAATGGGTTCTTTTGATTCAATTTTAAGATTGGAGATATCATTGATTAATGTCGTCGTGGACCTATGATATCCGAACTTAGTCAAAAATTGCTTTTGAAAAGAATTCCAACTATTAATGGATCCTGGTGGTAATGCCATGATCCAGCTACTCCCTGTAAGGTGTATGGGAAAAGCCTCAAAACAACATCTTCTTCCATCACTCCATTTAGGTTTATTGACAACATAAAGTTGTTTATGTGTTCTTCTACTAGTATGTCGATATCTGGATTAAATTTTGTCAACCACTTTTCAAGGTGGGCCAGTAATTGATTCAAGGGTGCAGGCATTGCCACTACCCCTGAATTTGTTCATGGCCTTGGTTGTGGTTGATTATGTTCCATTGTCGCACTAACAACAGAAGAAGGTGAGGATGTAGTTGCAAGTGATTGAGTAGGAGATGTCGGAGTACCTGCACCCTGTTGAACTATGATATGAAGTTGGGGAGTGGATGGTTGACTTTGCAATGGATTGGATGAAATGGATGATCATGATGAAAGAGTATCACTATTAGACTCTAAAGTTGTCTTTCTAGCTCTTTTCCGACTAGGCAGAGGAAATTCTATTGGTTCAATACCAAGCTTTTCGCTCTGTATTATTATAAGAGGCTAAGAAGGAATGTATTGTGAAGTCACGCTGCCTTGAGATAACTCAAACTTTTCTTGAGATATTGAAACCCCTTGAAGTTTACAAATTAAAGACTGAACTTTAGGGGGTTCAAGGGTGGATTTGTCTAATATGTTCAAGTTTTCAGGAGTGGATGTTGTCTTTTCAACTTCTCGCTTGAGAATTGGAGATTTAGAATGCGAGGGAGAAGTTGGAGGAGATGGTGAGGGAGATTTACTCTCAGAATGGGATATGGATTTGGATTTGCTTGCCATTCATAGTTCATGCCCTCCTTCTAGCACCAATAATGTTGATGCCTCTAAAATCACTGCATCAACATCGGGGAAAACCACCTAGTCTGGACCTTAGTGCAGCTCCTTTTCTATTTGGTGTGGTGGCTCCAATTGGATATAATGGGACCAGTTTCCCAGTGATATATGATTTGATGGGTGATTGTTTTGTAATGTGTAACGAAGGTGGTAAGTGTTTTGTCCTACAATTCTAAAATATATAAATATAACTAATCTAACTCGAGTATCCTGTTAACAACATGTTTTTTTATTATTTCTATTAAACGAATGATCATAAAGATGGCTTATTCATAAAATACAAAGATGCATTCATGTAATGATTACATTGTTTAAGAAGTTAAACAAAGTAATTATAAAAACATTATCACATTCATCACAATATATCACTGACATATATATCCAAATGATAACAATTCCAAAACCTTCATGTTACACAGTAATTTGTCACCGTTTGTCACCGTCCCTGTTACCCTTCTCCTGCACCTTGAAGGACACATTCTGGGACTTGTGAGAAGTGACAAGTCCTGAAACCACTTGCATCATTCCCCTCTGAACATGAGCTTCATATGCCCTGAAGTCATCTCCTGCAGTTTTCCCTTAAAAATAGCCCTTTTTACATTAGCGCTGGGCCACCATGTTCCTCCCGCGCCAATGGGGAAAATCCTCTAAAAGGGGCGCGCCATTAGCGCTCTGTCCCAGAGTCGCAATCGCGCCAACCTTTTTGGGCAAAGTTTTTAACCAATCAACCTCCGAAAGTTCTCTCCAACTCATTCACCAACTGAATCTATGTTAAGTGAATATGGTTTGGCTTCGAATCTCCTTGAATGGGAGGTAGTTTTCCACCATTCCATAGAAGTTTCCAAGTGATGAAGAAAAATCCATTATTTTTGTGATTGATCTTATCCCTTCCTTTTCATCTATAAAAGCTTGTCTCCATGCCTTGAGCAAGCTAGTTCTAGTGCTAATGGTAGTAGTAATTATACTGGTGCTGAAAGGAAGATATCAAGAGATTAGAGTTGCAAGAGCCTTCTTTGTGTCCATAAGGCTTAACCTAAGTAAGGAGATCTTGTTACCAAAGAGAGAGAGGCTTGTCCCTCATCCCTTTCAAGCTTTTGCAAGACTTGTGTAGTTGAGCACCCAGCCAAAGGAGGACTTGACGTCAGGATGTTGGTTGTATTCTCCTTTGTTGATTATTAATAATAGATGACTATCATTATGGTTCCATTCTCATTGTTGTAATGATTAATGTTGAATTATGTCCTTCCTGACTGATGTATAATTGCATTTATTAGATTTCACGCTTGTGTTTGTGTTGTTCCCTTTGTGTGCAGGTGTCCATTCACAAGGAGAGTGGAGGATTGTGATCGGTCAAAGCAAAGGAGCGTGGGCGACGTCTCTTCTACGAACTAAAGCATTGGAATCCAAGTAGGTCTTCATCACCTACCTTTTATTTGCAATTAGGAACTTGCGTGATAGCATTATTTGATTGTTGCTAGACCCGTTCTGGGCTAGTAGGGATCGCCTCTATCCGTAGAGGGGATTTACCTCTTCAACAATTTGGTGACTCCGCTGGGGAGTTTAGCTTGTCGTTTGATTTGTAAACTTAGACGGAGTCTGAAGCACGGCCAAATAGCCTTCGAAACACTACTGCTTTGCATTAGTGAAGTAGATCAAAGCCACTTTAGTCAATCTCCGGTTTGGTTTACGGACTGAACAATTTGGAGTTTGTCTTGCCTCTTTGGTTTTCTCTTATTTACTTGCTTGGATAGATTTTTGGATTGAATTTCTTGCTGCATCTTGCTTCCTGACTTGCCTAGATACTGTAAACCGAGCTTTAGACTGCTTGTTTTTATTTTTGACTTGGCAAACTTTATTAGCGCGGTTTTCCCTTTGACAGTCGCGCTAGTGGCCCTTGTTGCTAACTGACAACCCGCGCCAATCCCTTTATAGCGCGAGTTACAGCCTGACAGTCCCGCCAGGCCCGTTAAGCCTTTCAGTTCGCTTGTTTGCTAGCCTTCTAAGCTTGGATTTTTATCTTGCCACATCTTTTTCGATTACTGGAGTGTGTTTGATCCTTGTCTGACTGGTTCTTAACCTCGGTCCTTCAGGTGTTTGCCTCTTTCTATCGATTTCACACCTTAACCCTAGGACATCTAGTGGTCGTGTGTGTCGAGCCTTTCGTAGGAGTTTTGGGTTTCTTGACTGTCCAGTCAACTTTGCAATTGCTTTTTGCACTTGTTCAGTGATTGTTGAAGTGTTTTTGGTTTATTTCTGAGTGACTTGCTTCTTTCTTGCTTGGATTTCATTTTAGCCTTGTTTGAGCCTAAATCACATAACTCGTACAAGCCTTTGTTTTTCTGTTGGTTTGGAGAACTATTTTGGTGTCTTGGGATTTCATTGTGTTTTCATTGAGTGAATTGTTAGGTAAACTTGACTCAGGATAGAGCCAAAAGTTGACGAGGTTAAATAGTGATGGTTTTGGGGCACATGGTATTGTGCACCCATGGTATTCT
>APFE030556068.1:68563-120838 GCA_000404065.3 Pinus taeda | reverse complement strand
TGTTTTGTAATGTGTAACGAAGGTGATAAGTGTTTTATCCTACAATTCAAAAATATACAAGTATAACTAATGTAACCCGGGTATCCTGTTAACAACACGATTTTTTATTGTTTCTATTAAACAAATAATCATAAAGATGGCTTATTCATAAAATAGAAAGATGCATTCATATAATGATTACTTTGTTTAAGAAGTTAAACAAAGTAATTATAAAAAAATTATCGCATTCATCACAATATATATCACTGACATATATATATCCAAATGATAACAATTCCAAAACTTTCTGAAATGATATGCTAAAGAATTGCTTGAAAAAACACACACACACACACACACACATATATATATATATATAGTGCAATTTTTTAAGTGAAATGTTCACTCACATAGAGAAATAAGACAAAAACAATGATAATAGTACCATATGCATTTGAATTCTCTTGATGTAAACAACACTCATATTATGCTTTCCTATTTGAGAACACCTTCAGAAGATGCAAAAGTGCAAGTCTTATAAAAGCGTGTTTCACAAAAATGCAGAACTTTGGTCTAGCTTTTGATAATAATAAAAAATATTAAAAGTATAGAAGTGAAACTCCCAAGTCAAGTTTTAATACAAATTGAGGGCCCTTTCTAAATACATGAAAGGATCTTAAATACTAAAAATAAAAAATAACTATCAATAAAAATCGCTATGCGTTGTTCTAACTGTAGACATGAAAATATGAGATTCATTATGAAAATAGTAGTGCAGTAGTGATTGAACAAATTCATTGTATCGGCTTCTTTTCCTGTGATTGCAGCTGGCAGATTGTGAGCATTGGCTGGATTTCTGGAGGCTGACTCATCCTAGAGTGTAGCTAGGTTGTATAGGTGGCATCAGAGAGTTTGAAGATCATGCAGTTGATTGCATCCGAAAGACATTTCATGGCCATCTGCTGGCTATGTGGCTTGACTAGGAAAAACCAGAATGTTTCCCATGTCAAGTTTTCGATTTCTCCAATCTGTTTTTCTATGTTTGTCAGCTCCTGTTTCCAATGATGTTCCAATGCCTTTGCTTTTGGGAGTTTACCTGGAGAGCAATTGGTGATCAAATTAGACATATGTAGACTGTTATTCACTAATTCGATCAAACCATTCGTTGCAAATCTGCATCTAGAAGTTGCACTTTCGGCTTTCATTAGTTGGGACTCCCATTCGAAAAACAGGATTTCCTTGTGTGATTCTTCTATTCTTGGCAAGTTGGTAGCCATTCCTTCTGTGGAATCTTTCCAAGATAGGAAATTGGTTAACCTTTCATTTGTCTTTTCCAATTCAAGTCTGGCGTCCACTGCCTTCTCAATCAATGATGCAGAGATATCGCATAAGGGGTTGGCCAATGATATGTTGTGGCAAAGAGTATTCAACTATTGGGACAAGGCTTTAGTTATCTCCAAGGCTTATGTTCTAAATTCACTTACCTGTGGATAACCCTTTTACATTTCTATCTGTTCTTGCATTTGTGCAATTTGACCTTCCTTTGCTTTCTTTTCTTGCTCACTTATGATTTGAAGCCTATTTAATTCCTGAGACAACTCCTGTTGTTTATGGAGAGTTTGTTCATCAATCCTCTGTTTCTCCAGTTTCCACTACTCTCTTAATTGCTCATTTTGCTACCTCTGCTCTGTTAGCTACTGTTCAAGCTGACTAATCTTTTATTGTCCTTCTGCAAATTGCACCTCTAGTAGAGTAATCCTCTGATCCTTTTCCCTCATCAGATGGGTAACCTCTGAGGCTTTGTCCATTGTCGCCACTATGTAAGCTCCTGCATACTGAGATAACTTTGTTAAATCCTCAGAGGGATTAACTTCAACTTTCCATACCACATTCATCATTTCTGCCTGAGGAGTTAAAAGAGTACTTTGATCAATTTTCCTCTTTTTCCTCTATCTTTTAACTACAACCCTATGCTTCGGACTATAGAATTAATCAAGAGGTGTTACTTCTTTTGTTCTAAGTACAATCTCCTCTGTAGGATCTTCGGGGATGATTTCTATGTCTTGCTAAATTCTAGGTAGGTTGCATGTCCATTCAATTGGAACACTAATAACTTCTAGCTTTTGCACTGTAGGCAATTTTGGTGTAGTGAGCTCTTGGGATTTATTCGGGTTATTGATGATTAGGTCGAATTGCTCCCATTCCTTGATTAAAGTAGGATCAATATTGATATTCGTATCAAGGGGCTAACTAGTTCCTTCTGTGTCTGCTCCCTTTCTAGGCTCTTTTCCTTTTGAGGAGTCTTTTCAATAATTTTCTCTTCACAATGGCATTCTAGTTGCACCATAGAGGTAGTATTTAACAAGTCCAGAGGCAATGTTTGCAATCTCTATGTCTTGAACTTGTAAAATTCCTCTAGCCCCTCTGCTCCGAATTTGTTTTTGGCCAGTTGTTTCACTTGAGAAAATAACTGGGTTGAAGCAAACAAATCATGATAATTATCCTTCTCATGTTCAAACTTAGCGATTTTGGCATGAGAAGTGACATTGTAGGCAACAGATTTAGGATCATACTGTCTCTTTGGGATGACTGCTAGCTTTAGCATTTTAATTTTATCATCTTTCTTCTCTGCATGTTTGAAGTCATGCAGGGTGAAATCACCACATCGGAGGGTGAATGAAGGCCACATCTGCTTTTTAGACTCCTTTAGGTTCCTTGACATACCTTCTATTGTTACCTGATATGTTATTTCTTTAGCAAGTAACTTATCAGGGATGTATAAGGGAAGGACATGTGGTCAGTAGTGCTGCGAAAAAGTCTGATGTGGGTGAAATTTTCTTCACCAAACCAACTACCAATTGAAGTTAGGTTGACACAAGCTTCCTCGGACAACCTAGGAGTGAGTTTATTGAATATAGCATAATAAACGGGAAGGATGAAACCATGACAGATTCTATAAAGATTATTTTTATAATGGGATTTCCACAATTCCTTATGATAGATATTGGGGTTTGGGTCCTGTGGAGTCCATTTCCAACCTAAATGGGATATTCATAATTGAAGCATATTGTGTCCAAAATATAGGCACTCATATAAAACCGGGGTATTACTTGGGTAGTCACAAATTTGGTTTTTCTATAATCAAGTATTTGGTTGGCCATTTTATTAGACAAAATGGTCGCCCAATCCATGATATAAGAGTTGACTGCAACCTCCATTAAAGGTACCATCTCTATAGAAAACTTGGCCGAATCATGGACTCCAAAGAGTCTGCATATCATAACACCAACGTAACAGTAAGGAGATGTTAATGAGTCTACGAAGTACATACCCGATGATTTATGCTTTTGTTTGCTTGGAAAATGCCTCCACTATCTGTTAATGTACAATTCCACAGCATTTTCTTTGGTGAAGGCTTCCAAAAATGCTTTGTTATATTGCTTCTGGGGTTCAAGCAAATGGTACATTCTTTTGATATATTTTGCTCTGAACGACCTGAACATTCTTCCATCAGTCGTGAAGAAAGTTATGTTTGTAATGTTGATACTTTCAATAACCCATCTAACCAAGTCATTGTAGGGTAATACTTTGGCGTGGGCTGCTATTCTGTCAAGATAAGAGTTGGCCAAATCCTTAAGAGTATTTTGTGACTTGTCCATGGAATCTGTTGTTGCCACTTCTTCTTTGATCTCTTCCAGATAGCCGGCTTTCAGTAAATTGTAAATACTTTCCCATGAAGCCTTGCCTAGACTGAGGCGGGTAGTATCAGCAATTAAGACCTTTTTAACTGGTTCACATTTGGCTATGACGGGGGCCTTTGGTTTCTTTGATTTATTCGTCATTTTCACTAGATTCATCAACTCAAACTTGCTCTACAAAAGAACGTAACAGAGAAAAACCCGTGCAAAGCCAACGCAGAATATAAAAGATTAATGGTAATTTAAGCGTGATAAGCAATACAACCTCAAATATTACCACGGATGAAATCCTCAAAGGATTCAACCTTAACTACTCTATTAATGACTTCGGTAACCACCAATCATGATACTTAAATGTCATAATGATATGTCATATCGCACATATTAGCAACAGTCCTTTAAAGTGAATCTCATGCCTTTCCTGATCAGTGATTAGCGAAAATCGCATATCAAAGATCGGGAGGCACAAACATTAAGCTTTAGTTGTTTCCATACATAGCTCTAATTGCGATAAAAGTGAGTTATCATGCGGAGGTGGGATAATCAATAAATCATTTGTTTTTTCATTTATAATATATTTAAAGTTTAAACTCGCGAACACTTGTTTAACAATCCCTTTTTCACTTTTTATTAAAAAAATACACTTTTAACAAAATTGCATCTGTGAATTCTGAATGGGTATTCGTTATGGTACTCATGTCTTCAGCGATGGTCGATTGCAATCAGATTATCGCATCGGGAGGTTGACATGGACCCTTCGAATGTTTCCTTAATAACTTGTGATTGTTATTGAATTATTGATTTTATCTAAGTCCTAAAAAGGGGACCCATTTCTTGTTAAAATTTTGGATGAAAATTTTGAAATGGGGAGGGTTGTTGTTTAGCACAATATATGGCTAGAGTCAAAGGAAAATAAATCCTTATATGGTCTGGTTATCTCTAGATTAAGTCTTTCCATTACGGCTCTTGGCATCAAATTATGGGATGCCCCTGAGTCTAACATAGCATGGTGCAAGATTTTGTCATGGATATTTAAGCTTACGTGGAAAGGAGGGACTCCCCTTTGGTGATGAGTACCATTGGCCTCAGGGCCAAAAAATAATTTTGGTTGATACTCATTTAGGTTAAAAACATCTTCTTCCTCTCCTATATTCAAAGTTTCAGTTATATGTGACCTGTATGATTGATTCTTAACTAGTTCGGTCAAGGGAACTGCTATCTTTAATTTGGATATTTCAGTTTTTATATTGAAGGGGAGTTGAGGTTTGTTAGTTTGATTTAGATCTTCCTTAACATTGGCAGTTTGGGTGTTTTTATCTTTTTGTTCAATACTAGGCATCTCAGTTTATGTTTCTATTGTTTTGCCTTTGTTTCCCTTGTGAAGATTGCTTTATGTGATTGTTTCAGTTTGGGTTTCTGTGTGCATTATATCTACAATTTTAGGGGAAGAAGTTTTAGGTATTCCCCTATGTAGGATCTGTAATAATTTGTTAACTGGAACTTCTTTTATTTTTTTAGTTTGCACACGGATTGATATTTTTATGGGAGGTTCATTTTTTTCTTACTCCTTAGGCTATATTGTTTATGTACCTCCTAAATAGCTTACTCATAACCCTGTTTAAATTCGAATGATTCGCTGGATTCCAATTGCAACTGTTGGAGCATATAAAACTCTTGTTCTTCTTGGGTAAGAAAAATAGTGTCTTCATCTTTTAGTCCTAGTAGATTGATTTGGGTATCCTCTTCTACTTCTTAGCTCTGTGACCCTTCAACATAGTTCTCTTGGAAGGGAGGCCTAATATGTTGGTCTAGTGTGGGATTCTTTCTTGCATTAGGGTTCTTTCTAAAATTAGGGTTTCTGATTGGGGGTGGTTGTTAATTCTCCCATTGGTTTTTTCTCTCCATGTTCTCTAGCCTATCCATTATTCTTTCTATGTTCTTAGCTAAGTTATCTACTTTTCCATCCTAGGTTGAAGTTTCTTCCTTAAATACTACTATTTTTTCATTCTTCATTCTGGCCTTTTTGGCCAACAGGTTGGCCTCTGCACTAACAACATTGGTATACATTTGTTCCAGTGTCAAAGGATTTCTTTCCCTTAACTAGTATGACATATCAGTGTTAAAACCATCGGGGAATTTAATCAATGCTAAGTCAGGCAGGGGCTTAATTTTTACTGGGATAGCATTGTACACACTATTAAACCTTGTGCAGTAGTCTTGAACTGACTCATTAGGAGCTCTTCTAATGTTTTCATATTCAGACAATTTTGCAATCGGTTCTTCTTTCTCTCCCATCTCTCCAAAAATAACCTATGAAAATTAGCTAGGTGTGCTATGTGATTAGGAGGTAAGGATTTAAACCATTTCTTTACATCTCCAGTTAAATTTTAGGTAAAGAGTCTCATCTGGACATCTGCTTCGTCTATCTCATGGAGCTCAAAATAATCAGTTATCTTGTTTACATGTTGCTAGGTAGTATACTGACTAATGGCATCAAACAAGAAGATTTTTCTCTGATAATCCTGAGGCATGGCATTGAGTTGATCAGGTAGAACCAGAGGAGCATATCTATTTGCCATAGCTATGATTCTAGCCTGACTAGGGGTTAAAGATGTGGTGCTTGAGGTAGGAACTGAACTAGATGGAGGCAAGTTAGATGATGATGAGGATGGTTGGTTAATAAGTGGTTTAGGTGATTGGATTGTGGTAGATACAAGTGGTGATTTTATGATAAAAGAAAGGATACTTATAGTGAATAAAGTTGGCACAAAAACTTCAGGGGGTAGAGTAGTAAAGATAGGTGTTTCCAAGGATTGCTGAAGGTAAGCTTCATTCACACTAGATATCAACTTAGAGGCCCAATATTCTCTTTTGTCAAAAGTATCAACAACAAATTTATCTAAATATGAATGAATTACCCTTTTGGTTTCAATGATTTGGAGAAACTCAGGGTCTAAAATTGTTTCATGGATAACATTCTCATATTTACTTCTGAATAAAGAGAGATCAAATGACACGTCAAAAGGGAGTTCTTCTAAGGTTAACAACTCTTCAAGCAATGAATTGACTCTAATCAAGTGACTACTACTGCCCTGATTTTCTGCTATTTTGGGTTTTCTTAAAATCTTCTCTGGGTCATCAACTATAGTTTCAAGGTTTGGATCTGGGTTTGCCCTGGTATAGTGAATATTCTTTTGATGTGTTTTTTAATAAACTTTTGGAAAATGACTTTAAAGGGCTTAAGATTTAATTTAAGGCTTTCTCTAAAGTTTTATGAAACTGAGGATCGAGGTCCCAAGTATGGTCACTAGTTGTGTTATCACTTCAAAATTCCCATGAAGTTTCAAAAAAGGAAATGACAGAGGTAACCACAAACCACTTTTGGAAGCTGGGATCTAGCCCTTCCAGCTTCAGAGAGGGCTCTCTCTTTATAATTTAACTTTGTTTAAGTTGATAAATTTTAGGCTAGTTATGGTTGCACCTGGGTTTTGTTTTGAAATTGGGTGGTGGGATTACTTATTTTGATGAAAAAGAGTTTGCTTTTGCTATTGGGCTATGGAGTCAAAAGTCAAATAAACAAGACTGGATCAAGGCTCTAAAGGCAGTGTCTGCAGGGCAAGAGAGGTGAACTTTTGCAGGTCTCAAGGGATGGATGATGAAGTGGCTTTGAATCGGATCCAAGGAGAAATTAAGAAATCCCTAGGCTGGATTATGGAAGAAAAGAATGAGGTCAACTGGGATGAGAGAAAAATGAAGGATTCTCAGATCCGGGTATCAGTAGAAACCATGTAAATGATTAACTTGTGCAAAGAAGAGTGTATTTAAACAAATTCTGATTGATTTCTCAAAGTTAATACATTCAAATTTATAAAAAAAAATAAGTTTGTGAACACATAAGAAAGATAAAATAATCACATAAAGAAAATACTTCTCTACAAATAGCTCATCTCATGAATCCTGCAGCTCAATGCTTTTATTACTTTGGCCCAGTCTGTTGACTTGGAAATGGTACAATTACCCTCTGGTTCAAGATCAAAAATAGTCTTACAAATGTATAACAATCCACCCTAAATACTTCGAATGATGAAGTATTTATACAAAAATTTATTACAAAATATATCAAACTAATTTGAGAATTAATCTAGGAAAGAAATATATCTTCTTGCAAGAAGATAGAGACAGTTATTGAACTATTTCATGTTTTCCCTGTTATTTTGGTTCTGCTGGTTGTTAGGCTTTGATTTCTAGCATTTTATGTTGCAATGTTGTTTGGCTTTCACGCTGGAAAGTCTATTTGACTTTCATCTTTCATGTGATACTCTTTCACCTGATACTCTTTGACTGTGTTGACCTGTTTTCATCCTTTTACCATGCTCATTTATTTTTTTACTATATATTCATATTTTTACTGTGTTCTTACTATAGTAAATTATAATTTTTTTTCCATTTTTCTTCATCTAGTAACTGGATGTTGAGAATTTTCCTGTATATTTCATCAGCTTTTGTATATTTGGAAAAATTTGGCTTATTAATGAATAAGTGTTTTACCTCATGCTGGAGGTAAAACATGGTTTCAAAAGTTTGTTATAATACTCTGCCAGTTCGTATACCACTCATTGATGAGGTATTTGCCTGTTCTTTGGCCACTTCCGTGATATTTTTGTTGTAGTCCTCCTATGTCATCAATTTATCATTTATTACCAAGGGACTAGGTATTCTCTTTTCTCTCAAAAGTTCAAACTTGGCCATGAACCTGTAAACGGCTAGTTGCATGGTTTGACACTTATCTTCTAAACTCAACATTAAATTTCTCTTGGCTAGGACCCTCTTGACTTCCAAAATGGTACCTATTCTGTCAGGTATGTCAAGTTCTTGTAGCTGATATTTGTTCTTGGAGTTTAAGAATTGAATGATCCCAACTGCCTCCTTTGGCATTTCTCCAAGCTCTTCTTTGACCTTCTGGATGGCTTCTGTAGCCTTCTTGATTTTGTTAATCTATTCAAAAATGACCTGAATAGAAGGCCAAATATCATTGACAAAGTTAATGATATTGGCCCATAGTAATTGTTTAGCCTGTCCCAAAGGCTCACTTAGTGTTAGCTCTTTCTCCATGCTCTTTATCCTCTCATTCATCCTAGTAGCCTTCTGTTGTTCTTCCTTATGCATTATTTGGGCTAACCTGTAATCTATCTCCAAACTAGTAAGTTTTTATTTTACCTTGTTCATTTCATTGGTCTGAATTGAAATATCTTCCATTGCCTTGACCAAAATGTTTGCTTCGTCACCTGTAGTACCTATTGTTGTTGATGTCGTTGCTGAAGTAGTCTATATTGCTGCGGGCAATGTTCTGGCCATTGGACCTATTAGATTTAATGATGTTGCCAATGTAGAAGGAACAACTATGGTCACTATAGGAATTACAGTTGGAGGGGAACTGTCTAGACTAGCTTATTTGAGCTGGATTAAGATATCTATCTCCTTTTCCATTTCCTTCAACTGGTCATTTAGTTGCAGCACCAAGTCCATCATCTCTTCATGGTTTGTCTGGCTCTCTAGGACTTCTTTTGTTTGAGGGTGTTATGACTGCAACAACTTGAGTTGTTTCTTCAAGGCTGCAATGTCTTCATTTTTCTTTTTGATTAACTAATCAGTAGCCTTAATGTCCTTTGGGTCATGGCCCAGCTCAATGATCAAGTCTTCTAAGGATTTGATCCTTGTGTCTTTAACACTGGAGGAGGCATTTTCCATTTTATATTGAGTTGTCACATTGTCTGATGAGTCCTCTATTTTGAAGGATGCCATTGCCTTTGTTGTGAGGGTGGAGTAGATCATCTCTCCAGCCTGCTTATGAAATTATATCCGATCTAGGGGATGCACATCCCTGGATAAGACCTTAAGGTTTGTTTTTTTGTAGTCCGTTGTGGTCTTAGGCTGTTGCACAATAGGCTGAAGGAATAACACCTACATCTGCCCTTCTTTAATGTCAAAGGCTGACATCAATATATTTTGGCTTGGCGGTATCATCTTCATGTATTTGGCATATGTGTCTTTCTTGAGCTTTTCATTTCTCATCTTAATCTCCTTGTATCTTTCCTTGATAACTGCTTCCTTTTCAACTAGCCTAACAAAGGAAGACACCTCCACACTCTTCTATCTCTAGATGATTTAGGTGTTTGATGAAGAGAGCTATTGTGTTTCTGCTAATGCAGCAACTGTTTCAGTGGTATGTCTTCTTCTTTGCCCCATTGCATTAGTATCAATCATTTCTACTGATGCAATGTTTTCCTCCTGTTCAGACATAGGAGTTAACTTGGGCCTTTTGCTTAGGCTGTACTGTTGATCAGTGGTATCCATGGCTGAGCTTGATGCTTCCTCCCTATTTCTTTTGGGATTTTTCTCCTCATTGAGAGGACGCTGAATGATAGGAGGGGTATTTGTTGGTCCTTCTAATTCTGGAACCTGAAGAAAGATATTTCATAAAATTGTTTCTCCAAGTCAATCAGGGTGTTCTCAACATCCACCACTTTACTATCCATATCTATCAATGTGTTTTCTACCCATTCTGACTGATTTGCATATTGTTCAATGTCAAGCATGGGGTAGTGGATGTAAGGTTCCAGTTTAACCTTTTGTCTAAGTTTGTTTACAACCCCATGAGTGTCATAATGCCAAATGAAACTTTGCTGGAATTTCATGTCTTGAAGCATCTTATCTGCCTCTGGTCCATCCTCTCTGGTGTTGCAGATGAAAGGTCCTATTTGATTCTTCATTTTCAACTGTGTCTTCTTTCTAGTAGCGATGAAGTTGACTTCATCTGCATATATGATTTTCCTAAAGTATTCCAGGGCAAATATTCTCATTGAGGCAATTTGAAGGGGGGCAACTCATAGCCATAGATTCTGATTTCAGAATGATTTTGATAGAGGTACCAGTCTCCTACTCTGTTATTCTTTGCTAGTTGCAATACTCTCTTTAGTTTAGTATTGATTCTAGGTTGAGTGCTAGAAGTCAGCACGTTCATGACAGGGTGCACAAAACAATCTATGAAATCTTTGTATGTGAATGCAGCGTTATACCTATGGACCAAGGGTGTGTAGTAGATGACTAGTCTTTCTTTTCCCCTGGTATATATTTTCTGAATCTTGACTGGGAATTTGTCTATCTGGTAATATAGAAATAAGTAAAACAACACTGAAGAGTATTTGAACACTCTTTCAGTGGGAAACCTAGTAAACTGTTTATGCATTCTGTCTGCAATGAATTGAGCATAGTCAAACATAATTGCAGGGGGCTGACCAAGAGTGAAAATGGACATGAAGGCCATGACTATCTCATCTATATGCTCATTTATTCTACATCATGAGATGCATGATAGCATGGTGACAATTCGCCTACTAGTTTGTGAGAAAATGGTGGTAGCATAAGATGGGATGTCCTTTGGAGTGTGGCATTCCTTAATGATAAAATTCTGAAAGATCTGCTTGACTTTGGCTGGGTCTGGGGTAGCATAGAGGTTTAGGAGGCTTCCAATGGAGAGAGGAGTCAAATTTTGGCTGGGCTGGATTTGAAGCATCTGGTTAATAGACTTAGCAGTAATTGAAAATAAGAAGTCTTGATTTGGGGCAATTATAGACCTCTGGCTAGGGATGTAACATGGATGGAAAAAATGTACAATGTCTGGGAAAAGGTGGACTTCTGGGAATGCATACTTGGGTAGATTTGAGTCCCAAAGGTGGATATCATCTGCTTTGTTCAAAAACCTATCTTTACTACAACAGTGTATTTTCAAAAGGTCGCGACAGGTAATTGTGTCTCTAATATGAAAAATCTTTGTCTGTCAAAGCTAGGTGGTCGATATCTAAGTGAGGAGTTGTCACTGGTCTAACATCCAAAGAAGTCTAGGCAGCCATTTCTCTTATAAATTGTGGAAATTTGGGCTCTGAGAGTGAGTTTTGGGAAATTGAGTTGGCAAGGTATTGTATGCACAATTTGCAGGTTGACGTTTTGGTATTTTGAGAATGGGAGACTCTCAATTAAATTGAAATTAGGCTAAATTCTTTTAAATATTTCAAAAAAATTAATCTTCTTTTAAATGAGAGGGAAATTTCTTGGTTCTTGTTCAAATACCTAGAATTTTCAGTTAGGGCTACAAACTGGTTTTAATTGGGGTTTGGAGAGGGCTTCAGAAACTAGGATGGTGTGTTGGGTGGCTGGAATGGAGGTCCAAGCTTCTTCAGGTTGCAATTCTTAGTCAAAATTGGTCACAGAGGCTTGGGGGCGCAGGAGCTTCAGTAAGTTCAATAGTGAAATTTGAGTGAAAAGGGTGAAAATGGGGGTCGGAGGGCTTTTAACCGCAAGCAGTTGGAAAAAATGGCAGGGAAAAAATAATTATCAACAATGCTTGTTTTTGTTTTGGCAGGAAGGTAGTTTTGGAGCTCATCGCACCGCTTATGGTGTCGGGTGGTATTTTTCCAAGCAAATGTGATCAATGCTAGAGGACAACATGTATGCAAATAGGCCCCGAGCAAAACCGCTCACATCACGTGCTCTCGGGCTGTTAAAGGCAGGACATCGCACGAGCGCGATATGGACGATCATTGTTAGATCTAGGGTTTGATGATCAGACAACCATTGCATTAGAAAGTTGCGTGATTGGATGGGGCAGGGATTATTGGGTCCCATGGGTTTTAAGCATGTTTAAACGTAATTAACCCAAGTTTAATGTGCGAATTAATTAAATTGTGGATTGTTTGGATAATGAGGTTAGTTTACCGCACTAGGGTGGTGGGTTAAACTCAGGTTTATTCGGTAAAATGGTTAAGTGGCAGAGTTAGTGAAGGGGGGGTGTTTAGAGTTAGGATAAAGGGTTCTTTCGGTAAAAAAGATGATTTTAAAAGGGGGTAAATGGGTTTCACAATTAGCGAAATGTATTTTAGGAGTGATTGACTAGGGAAATGTGTGAAACTAAGGGGCAGGAATGAAAATAAGGGGGAAAGGGGTTTTGATAAGCCATGAAGGGGTAAAAGGAAATTAGTGAATATGTAGTGGGGGTAAAATGTGATGAAGGGGGAGTTAGGAAAATAAGCATATGAGCATGCCCTTTTCATTGATAATTGCTCCTGCACACTTTGAAACACATAGTTAAGCATGGTAATAGTGCATATGCTGCACATGTCTTGTTATTTCTGCAACCTTTCTTCTACTTACCCTTTTTACCTACCCTAACATTTTTAATTCGATTTGGTGGGTGAACTTAATCTAGCAAAACCTTTTTCTTTCCTTTTCTATTGTAAAACAAACTATCTACGTCTAAACTTATATCTTCAAAGGGCTCAGATTAAACTGATGATCTCCTTTTATTTCTCTACCTACCTACTAATCTGCCAAGATTAAACTATTTGGCAAGATATTTACTCTCTAACTGTAAAATTTAAGTTCAAAACATGAAGTAGTCGAGGTTAAACTGTTTGACTATCATGGGTTGTGGCATTAATAACAAGCTACACACAACCGTTATTTGGACAATAATAGTAAATAGTAGTGGCACTTGGACTTGCACACTTTCATGATCTTTTTTGTTTGGGGTTCTTATTTTTTTCATTTTTTTGTGATCTTTTCTTTATTTCTTTTTGTCCTTTGCTTTTTCTTTAAGGAAATACCCTCTTTACATGTTTTTAAATTTTAATATAGAAAACATTTGCAGAAAGCAAAGGTATGTACAATATTACAAGATTTAACCTTAGCCAATCCAAAATTATGAATCCTATCACTATAGGACTCTAACAGATGGTACTTTCATGATGTGCATAGATTATCGACAATTGAACAAACTGTCCATTAATAAAAAATATCCTTTACCCCACATAGATGATTTGTTTGATCAAGTCAGGGAGGAAACAATGTTTTCAAAGATCAACCTTATATTAGGTTACCACTAGTTAAGGATAAAATATGAGGATATACACCAAACATCATTTAGAACAAGCTATGGACACCACAAATTTGTAGTACTACCCTTTTGTGTTACTATCCATCTTCTACCTTTGTGTTCTTAATGAACAATGTGTTTAGTAAGTATCTAGACAACTGTGTATTGGTTTTCATAGATGATATTTTGATATATTTGAAAAACTGAGAAGTGCATGAAGAAAATTCTAGCAAGTGTGACTCTTATAAAGAGAAAATTGGGCCATATTATCTCTAAATAAGGAATATTTGTTGATCTTGAAAAGGTTATGGACAATCTTAAACTGGCTAGTACCTAAGGATGTAGTAGATATCAATTCCTTCATGGAAATTACTAGTTATTATAGAATATCCATTGAATGGTTTTCTAAATTAGCCTACCCCATCACTTCCCTAAAAAAGAGAGTGAAATTTAATTGGAAAACAAGATGTCAATAGCGTTTTGACAGATTAAAACACCTATTATTTGTAGCCCAATCTTAATGATTTAAAATCTAGGAAAATATTTTGTGGTATGTACTGATGCATGCCTAGAATGGCCTGTTGGTGTGTTAATGCAGGAAAACTATGTAGTTGCTTATGAATCAAGAAAAATGAAACTTCATGAAAAGAACTATGTTTCTTATAATTTGGAAATATTTGATGTTATACATGCCTTGAATATGTGGAGACATTACTTATTGGGAAAACAATTTACACATATTATTGATCACATAAGTTTAAAATATTTTTTCAACCAATCTGATTTGAATTCTAGATAGGCCAGGTGGATGGAATTCGCAAGTGAATTTTAATTTGACAACAAGACATCAAAGATAAAGAGAATAAAGTTGCAGATGCCCTAAGAAAAATTGAAAATCATAATTGAAATTTCTATTAGTAGTGCCAAGACAAATTTTGTATAATAAATAAAGATTTCATGCCATAAAGATGAAGTTTATCCATAGTTTCAATAATAATTACAACGTATAGAACTACCCGGCTATGCAGAAAATCAAGAAAAAATGTCAAATTTCAGTAACCGAATTTATGTTTCAAATGAAGCTGCATTGAAACAACTTATTCTCAATGAACATCATCGGAAATATTTCTTAGGACATCTTCGATATTATAAAATGATCACATCATTGAGAAGGGAATTTTATTGGCTAGGAATGAAGCAAGAAGTGGTTGAGTATTTAGCTAAATCTTTAGAGTGCTAGAAAGTGAAAGTAGAGCACCAACACTCAGCTAGACTACTCAAACTTGTACCCATTCTAGAATGGAAATGGGAGGTTATTTCTTTAGACTTCATCATTTTTCTTTCAGGAACCAAAAGACAACATGACTCTATTATGGTCATTATGGACAAATTAAGTAAAGAAAGCCAATTTATACCTATCCACTCTACTTTTGGAACACCCCAAATTGTAGAGATATTCGTGAAGGAAATCTTTCGGTTCCATGGAATATGAAAAAGAATGATAGCAGATAGAGATGCTAAGTTTAATTCTAACTTTTGGAAGACACATTTTGGAGGAATGGGTACACATTTGAAATTTAGTACTACTTACCTTCCTCAAACATATGGTAACACATAAAGGACAACACAAATTTTGGAAGGCATGTTAAGCATGTACGTTATGGATCGACCCATTAACTAGGAATATTATTTACATTTAGCAGAATTTGCATACAATAATAGCTATCAGATGTCTATAAAAACGAGTCCATTTGAGTCTATGCATGGGAGGAAGTGTCACACTACTTTAACTTGGACTCGGTTGAAAAATAAGTTGGTGTTAGTCCCTGACGTCCTTTAGGAAATGGAACAAATAGTAAGAAAAATGAGAAAACAAATTGAAGACTTCCCTAGATAGGAAGAAAAGTTATGCAAATCAAAAGATAATGCACAAAGAATTCAAAGTGGGACAACACATATACATCAAATTCAAACCAAAGATCACTTTGAGAGTATGAACCTATGCTAAAATAGCACTAAGGTTCTATGGACCCTTCGAGATATTAGATAGAGTTGGGTCGGTGACCTACTAGCTTGCATTGTCACTGATATAAAAGTACATAATGATTGTCATGTATCTTTATTGAAAAAGTGTGTTCATGAAAATTTTCACATGATTGATTGGAATATGAGATTGGAGAGAAACCATGCTCCATACTCAAGCCATCGCCTAGGTTAAGATGCAATGGAAGCATTTTACCCTAGAAGAGTCTACCTGGGAGATGGAGGACAAAATGCGTGAGGAATTTCCAATATTATTCCAAGAGGAAAGGAAATAAAAGGAAATGCCAGGGATGGTGTTTATTTTTAAGAGGGGGAAGATGTAACAACCCTATGTTTTGTTTTTCAAACATGGCTATTTTTATACTTTTAAATTATTGTTGGAATTAATGGCCATAGAAACCAAGATTTTAACTATGTGATGATGTAATTAAGTTTTATTTTATTGAATTAATAAATGAGTTGTTTGGAAGTATTCAAGCAAGAGAACTTGAGTTTTAGAGAATTCTTTCCAATTTATAAAAAGTTGTTAGTGTTTAATTCCACATTGTGGACCTTCCCAAAAATTCTCCTAAAAATCCCTAGGAGAAAGTTGTTAAAAATATTAACACAATGGGAGAGAAATATTATGTTAATCACTTAGCTGGGGAGAAATGCTAAGTTGGGTGAAATGAAGAATAAAGCATAGTGGGAGAGAAAGGTGTGCCTTAAAATAAAAAGGAAAGGTCTTTTTCTTAAATTAAAAAGAAAAGCCTAGGTAACGAAGGGATGAAAACCATGAAAGCATGACATTGCTAAAGGAAAAATATATGATTGTAGTGATTCCTATATTTAGAATCTTATAATAGTTAATCTCTTATGGAAATGACTAGATGAATGTGGAAGAAAAGAGTTATCAATATATGAAATAAGGTATACATGCATAGATAGAGTAATTACCAAAACAACTGATTATGGTTAGACCTATATTATATTGTGAATTAAGTTCTAAATTCTAGCATGATTTAAATCATTCATGAGCAGTTAAAATATCTTACTTTAGATAAATCTGAGCTAGTTGGTGTAAGCTTTGAAATGTACTTGAGCATAATAGTTAAATAAATTATGTTATAAGTATCATCCAAGAGTAATACAAGAATAGAAGTTTATGTTAGACCATATATTTAGTTATACTACATAGTTTATTGAATTGATACCAAAAGTTATATTATATATAATTATTATTATATATATTCTTCTCCAAACTATCATTGTGAATTATGTCTAATGAAGTAAAACTCAATTAGTATATGACTCTCTGGCTATATTATTGTACTCTTACATGAGTACATGCAAAATAGAAATGCATCAGAGAAAAAAAAAAATCAAATTAAGTCTTCTAAACTTATGCTAGATTGTTCGAGACCATACATAATCCTATTGAAAAACTATGAAGAAAATGGTATGCATAATGAAAATTAAATTACTTCTTCAGGTAACGAAACATGGAATACATATGTATTCCTATGAAATAAATAAATTATACATTATGTTTGTGACTTTGGAAGAATGGATGGATTGGGTATTAAAGGAATTGTATGTTTATACTTTAACATTTTAAAATGATGATAACTTCTTAAGTTATTTTACAAGACTTATATAGAACTAAATAATACTTGGTTAAGTGGTCATAATAGTCTAATAAAGTGCATAGGATCTTTAATTCCTTGGTAAATTTCATTAAGTATTCGAAATACAAAAAAAATAATAAAATCATGGAATACTTCAGGACCAAGTCCTTTATACTATATTATAAAAGAGTTAATAAGCCAACTTTATCAAACACAATTGTATAGTAATTCATAGATGAATCCAAAAGTATAATAGGAGTAATTATAGTGAACTATATAGTATACAAACACTATCCTCAAATAGTAGTAACGATAATTGAAATAAGAAAAAAGAAAACCTAGACTTTGATTACAGCGAAATAAGAAATTATGGAAAACTATTGTAGAATTTATATATTATAATATTATATATTATATATATATATTATATAACTTATGTGAGAATATATATGTAGAATATTTACATGGTAATAAGAAAAATTGGAATTTCCTGTGGTAACTATACATTCAAGATCTATCACAAAGATCGATTCTATACTTAGTTGAAAGGTGAATACGATTAAAGAAATAAATAAAAACCGTGAAGATTTTGAATAAACATCAATGTGTACAATTTTTAGGGACCAAGGCTGAGATGCACAATTTGAAACCTTGTAGGGTTTGAAGAAAAAAAATGCAAATCTTGAATGGCGCTATGAATTACACATACAAAGCATAGTTATACACTATAGTAGTTGTTGTCACTCACTACTTTATCAGTTATCAATTGCTTCAAATTCTAAATAGAAGTGAATTTTGATGCTAAATTTTGAGCTAAAGAAGAAATCAGAGCTTAATGAGACCCACTCCATTGCCTAGTGCTCGGAAAGAGCTTTCGAATGGTATATGGAAGTCCAAAAATGGACTCCTAGAATAGAAGTTAGAGCATGTTGAAGTTACCCTTGGGAAAGATGGAAAACAAAGAGAAAACACCAAAGGAGCAAGGCAAATTGCAATCAGAGGTCCGTGGGAAAATCGAAATCCCACATCTCACAGGTCTTGTAGTCCCACAGTCCTACAATCCCGCAGTACTGTAGGTCCCACAGTCTCTTGGTTCCACAGTCCCACGATGTTGCAAATCCACATCCCGAAGTCCAAAATCACGTAGTCCCGCAGTCCCACAAGTCTCATAGTATTGTAGTCCCGCAATCCCATAGTCTCGTATCCCACAGGTTCTGCATACCACATCCCACAATATCACTATATCATAGTCCTGCGATCCCACATCCCGAAACATCGTAGTCCCACACACTCCAAAACCTTACGTTATCGTTGATTTTCGATATAGTGGTATATCGCAGGGGAGGCCGAAAAATCATTTACAAAGGAAAAGCATGAAAAAAAACAAAGGTCATACTACCCCCTTCTCTCTCCTCCATGTGGCATTGGTGCATCGGCATATCGTCGGAGTCCCAAATATCGTCGATTGACGGGGTTTCCATTCCAAGGCTATGCGGGGGAGCCGATTCTGTGATACCGTGTAAGATTTTCAGCGAAGGCCAAAAACCAAATACAAAGGAATTTCATGGAAAAACCAAGGTCCGGCGAACCCCTTCTCTCTCCTCCATGTGGCGGTACAGATGCTAATGCGGCAGTATGTGTGGAGACAATCACTCAATTTCGATGTTTTCGAGGGTGAAATTGGGCTATTTCCGGGTGACACATGTCACCACTCATAGGGTGACACGTGGCAATGATGATGTTACCCTGGGTATCGGCGATCAATGATCGTACAAAGGAAAAAATTCAATTCCTCACTGATGTTCTCCTTGGCTGCGATTGCAATAAGGAAAAGGCCCCCCGGATGTGATAAATTATTGAAGTGTATTATATAAGGGTTTCACATCTAGGATAGTGGCTGATGTGGTATAAAGAGTTAATGAAGGCTCCTAGAGTTATAAAGGAAAAAGGCCCCCAGACAAGTTTCCCTAGGCCTTAGCGCTTGAGGGCTAAGCACTTGTTCAAGCCCCCGATCACATATAGGAAGAAGTACAATTGGGATGAAAGCCCGAGGGGCTAAGGGAAAAATTAGAAAGCAGTCAAAACTCACATGTTTCGTGTGTTTTTGCAATAAAAGTCGCACCTGAAAGACTACTCTGCTAAACTATAATACATATCCCTAGGCAAATCAGGGCACCGATTGTGTTCAATGGGAGGTTTAAGGCTAAAATGCCAGAGCCAACCCCTAAAGAAGCTTTAACAGTAAATCATGGGGGAAGGAGCATTCAAAAAAATATGGGCGCATTCTAGGAAGGATCAGTCTGCAATATGCCTACAGAGTTGGTGCCGAAAGAATTTAAAGGAGAATAGATAATGATGTGCTTCAACACTAGAGAAATGCATCACGGCAGGGACATGGTGGCTCGACCAGAGGCCTCCACAAGAATAGTAGAGGGACACCTCCTCCTTCCTATTTCCAAATTCCTTCTCTTTTCATTAATTTCTGTAATATTCCAAGAAATGCAGGAAATCCCTATTGTAATCACTATTTGGGTGACATAGCTTCACCTTGGCTGAGACAGCCAGCTAATCTGACAGCTAAGACTCAGCCTAGGGATATGTTTTATTAAATCATGTTTGTTAAATTCTTCCCCTCCTCTTATAAAGAGGGGGATGACACACTGTAAAGAGGGAGATTGTTTGGTTGGTTCAGCAAGCTAGCTGGTTCAAGAATTTCTCACCCGTTGGGTCTGAGTTCTGAGATACCATTTGTTATACTTGTTGTATTCATGGAGGGGACTGAACTAATGTTGGGATTAATGTATGGACTGGTTGTTTGGAACCTTTGGATTAATGAAACTCCTTATTCATTCCAAGCATAATGGATGTGCAACATGTTTTCTTGGTAATTTCATTTCACTTGTGTATTTCTTTCCCTGAAATAGTGTTAATGGAGTTATTGGTTTCTTACTGGTTCATGGATTTATCTTAGTTGCTCAATAGTAAACATTACCTATGCATTTCATAAATTTACCTCTGTTATTCATTAGAATGTAGTACCTGTAGAATTACATATTTACTTGTGTTTGTTATTAGCTTATAATACCTGTGGTGGCTCAGATTTACTTTGGTTGTACAGTAGATAATGATACCCATATTAATATGTAGCCTTAACCGTTAATTAGTGATTATCTATTTCTTCCATTTTACCTTCCTTTCTCTTCCATATTTCTACTAGAATATTTTTGCTAAGGATTTTGTTCATTTACAACCCTCTTCATATGTTTCCCTCCTTCTTTTCCTCCTCTCCACCACTACAACTTCAGTTTTAAAGCTGTCCCATTGTTGTGTGTCGACCACCAGGAGAAGACACTTCTCTTTTAATATTGTCTTGATATACCCCCTCATTTGAATCCCTGTATTGGCTTCAGTCCACCTTAATGAAGGCTTATTGAACCAAGCCCCTCCTATTACCTTTTTACGTGAAAATTGGAGTGTTGATAACCCCTCACATATAATCTTTCATGGACTCCTCTTTTTAAGATGTCTTAGGCACTACATTACAATCAATCCAGAGGTTGTCTCTAGGAGGTTTTCTATCTCCCCTGTAGCATTTGTGATGGTGGTGTGACTTGGAGTGAAAACAATAGCTTGAGGAAAATGATGGTTAAATAAAAAGTCCAACTTGTAGGCCAATAAAATTGAAGTCAAATTTTGAGTTAAAGGGAAAAATCTTGGAATAAATCTAACGAGTGTCATTTTATTCCATTGATCATACATGTAACCATTGAAAATAACATATAGAATTATCATCTTGAATAACAAGGAAAGAAGTCAAAATAGGGGATTTATAAAGACCAAAATAGAAAATAAGACTTGCACTAGACAACCATACGTGAAAATGAAACGACAACACATCCTCCGCAGAGATATGAATGCCAAGGGATGAATATTAGTATTGGATAGGAATAAAATCTTATGATAAAAGAAATAAAGCTCAATGAAAAAAGTAAATTGAGACAAATATTTACAAAGATGGTCTCAGCTGTAAAAAACAACTCGTAACTTTAGGGTTACACTAGTAAATTTATTGTTGGCATTATGACACAGGTTTGGCACTATGACACAGGTGTTGTCCTTGATGGCAACTCAATCAGATGACAGATCATAGTTTAGGCTCTCAAAATGAAGGAAAAAGAGATATACGCAAGTTCCACTCAACCAAGCTGCGTATACACACATGTTCGCCGACCAAAAGGCGCGTATGCGTATGCATGCACTTTCACACAAGGAAAACCTTGTACATGTGGGAAAACTTGGTTTTGGTCCATGGTATTTGGTCCCTGGTATTTTGACCTGTGGTATTGATCCAAGGTATCTTGACCGAAGTATTGACCCTAGGTATTTGGTCCAAGGTATTGCTTCTAAGTGGTTTTGGACCATGGTATTGAGTAAGGCCTAAGACTATAAAGGAGGAGAAGATCATTAGGCAAATGCACTCAAGTATTGAATATCTAATGAAGAGCAAGATCTAGAATACTGGTCATTGGGTTATGGTGTATAGCTGGATCTAAATCAAGGAAGAACCTGAGTGCTTGAAGAAGGATAAGTTCTATTGATGGGTCAAGATCTTAAAGCTTGAGGAGAAGTATCTTTATGTGGTTTTGACTTTTTATCTGAATAATTGGTGCATGTAGTAATCTGTAAATCTGATGATCTTGGTATAACTAATGTCTGAATATTTGTAAAGGTTAAATCATCTTTTACAGATCTGTACACAGGTTCATTACAGCAAGGACGCGTACACACGTTGGTTCGGCATTTCAAAACAGCGTATACATAGGTTTGTCTTGAGGAAAGTGCGTATGCACACAGGTTCTAACTACTTCTATTTGTTGTTCTAGTGTTTGCGGTTTTAGTTTGGGTTCTGGTTACTATTACTGTGTTCTGGTTACAACATTCAGAAAAGTGATTGGTTGATGCAGATATATTTGATGGTTGATTGAAGTTATTGATGGATTCAGTCTGAAAATTTATGAAACGTGGTCCCTAGAAGAAAAGAGAAGGTTGTAGCCTTCTGTAGGTCAGCACCTACGTACTAGTACATCAGCTAGTACAAGAGCTAAGGGGGTTGTAGCTCCCTTCTAGGAGAAGCTGGAGAATGAGAGAAGGTTGTAGCCTTCTGTAGGTAGAAGCTTGCATATTGGTATAAGACTGCACCGATACAAAAATATTGTAAAAAGAAGTTTCTTATTTAAAGAAGATAGAGACAAATTATAGCAAGTGGTTTTCACCCACATTGGGTTTCCACCTTATATCTTGTGTTCTCGTGTGTGATTGTCTGCTCTATTTTTTATTGTACCTGTTACTGCTTATATGGTTCTAATACACAAATTAAAGATCAACTGACTAAATAATAAGTTTACAAGGTATACACTGGTTTCTCTAAACACAATTGTGTATATATGCAAGTTGCATTAACAAAAGTAGCGTATATAAATTTGCTTATGGAAATGAAATATTGTTAAGTTGTTAATACTGATTCACCCCCCCTCTCAGTATTATTTCCAACAATTGGTATTAGAGCAGGTCCTAGAAGAAGCTTGATCACTTGAAGGAAGATCTATCATCATGAGCAACTACAAAGAGAGGCATCCATTAGGCCACCAATCTTTGATGGAAGAAACTTCGTCTATTGGAAGGTAAGAACCATAGCCTATCTTCAATCTCTTGGAACATAAGTTTGGGATATCGTGGAAGGAGGATACACATTTCCATCGGCAATTCCTATAGCTACGACAAGTAAAAAGCAGTATGGAACAAATTCAAAGGCTGTCAACACTCTATTGGGGATTCTGTCACAATCAAAATTCGTCAAAGTTTTGCAACTCAAAACAGCCAAAGAAATATGGGACAAGATCATTCTGAGCTATGAAGGAGACAATCAGGTAAAACGTGCAAAACTACAATCTCTCATAATTCAATATGAAACTCTTAGGATGCACAATGAAGAAAGTGTAGCTAATTATTTCTTACGTATGGATGAGATTGTTAATCGCATGAAAAACTTGGCTTAAGAGATAAAAGAAGTTACATTAGTTGAAAAGGTTCTAAGATCGTTGTCTTCTAAGTTTGAATCAAAAGTTTCTGCCATAGAAGAAAAACAGGATCTTCAGAGTATTACTATGTCACAGTTGCACAGAATCCTAACTGCTTTCAAAATGAGAAAAGGGGGTCCATCATATATGAGAGAAGCCGCATTCAAAGCTTCAAGAAAAGGGGAGCTCAAAAGTCAGGACATACGTCAAAAGGAGAGGAAGAATCAAACTTTGTCAAGAACCTTCAACGGGGTTCTGGAAGATTCAGAGATAAACTACCTTTCAAATGTTTTTCTTGTGGAAGAGTAGGTCATTATGCTACCAAATGTCCTCAAAAATATAAGCTTGATAAAGGTAAGGAATCAGCAAAATGGAATAGAAAACAAAGTGTAAATAAGAAGAGCTACTATACGCATGAAGATAGTGATGGGTTATCAAATAGTGATGAAGATGAAAATAATAATGATTATAGACTTCTGATGGCTTTTGAAGATGATTGTTTCTTGGATGCTTTAGATGAAGATGGTCTCTATGAAGAAATTTCTAAACTTAAAATTTTTCTAGAAGAAAAGAGTATGATTATAGATACTCTAACATTTCAACTTGCTGAAAGGGAAAAACACAATGAAAAGTTAGAATGTGAAATTGTGGGTCTAAGAAAAGAAATTGAGAAAACAAAAGCTCTCAATCTTAGGTTTGCTAAAGGATTAGAAACTTTAGATGAAATTATCAAAGTGCAGCGTTCTCCTTTGATAAAGACAGGTCTTGGATATACTGAAGAACCATCTCAAGCACAAAAGCCATCAACCTCCAAAAGCTATCTTGATGCAGCAAGGAGAAGTGAACAGGTTGACAATCGTCAAGATAGGCTTAACATAGATCACTAGGTAAATGGAGTTCAATATACTTCAAGGATGAACATAAGCTATAACCAACCTTAGGTAAATCATTCTCAATTTGCTTCAAGAATGAATGTCAATGGAAACTACAATCATCGGGTTAGTAGATTCGATAATCGCATAAATTTCTTTAGTGGCCAATGTTTTTCATGTCATAACTTTGGACACAAAGCTGCTCAATGTGTTGCTTACAAGACCATCATGACTAGAGAAGCATGAAATCAAAGGAATGTGACTGGGATCATGAAAAGGACCTACAATAACTTTTATGCTCTTGACAATGAAATAGAATGCCCTATCTGTAACAACTTTGGTCATGAAGACTCTGAATGCAGGAGTAAATTTTGGCAAACACCTCAGAAGGAGCAAACCTCATTGGTTCCCAAAACATGGAAAAAGAAAGAACCACAAACTGAAAGATTTGGTATAGGCTTATATGCAGAAGAACAAGAAAATCAATGGTACATCGACAGTGGATGCTCGAAACACATGACAGGTGATAAAGAAAAACTTCAATCATATAGTGCCTTAGAAAAGGAAAGGAAGGTCTCATTTGGAAATGACCACCCTACACTCATAAAAGGTAAAGGCTCTATTCTCTTAAAAGAAAAGGTCAAAGATGGGAATGTTATGTATGTTGATGGTCTGAAGCATAATCTATTGAGTGTTAGTCAAATGTGTGATCAAGGAAATGAGGTAGTATTTTGATCAAATGGATGTGTTGTTCATGAGCTTGATACAAGAGAAACAGTGATCAAAGGCATAAGAACTCCAAATAATTTATACATACTCAAGGGAGGACAAGAACAATGCTATCTAAGCAAAAATGATGAACACTGGCTATGGCACAGAAGATTGGGGCATCTAAGCTTCCCTAAGATAAGGAAAGCATGCAAATTCCAGGTTGTTCCCGATCTTCTTAACATCAGAATTCGAGAAAATAGAATATCCAAATCATGTCAATTTGGTAAGCAAACTAGAACACATTTCCCTGAGAAAGAAGGATTAGCTAGTAAGTTGCTTGAACTTGTCCATACTGATTTATGCGGTCCATCAAGGAAAAAGTCAAGTCGTGGAGAAGAATACTTTATATTGTTCATTGGCAACTTTTCAAGAATGTGTTGGATAGGAATTCTAAAGCATAAAGACGAAGCATTCGAAAAGTTCAAAGCCTTCAAAGCTTTGGTTGAAAATGAATCAGATCACAAAATCAAGTGCCTCAGATCTGATCAAGGAGGGGAATTTACCTCGGATGAATTCTTTGACTTCTATGAAGAACATGGAATAAGAAGGGAATTTTCTACCACAAGGACTCCTCAGCAAAATGGAGTGGTAGAAAGGATGAACATAACTGTTCAACAAATGGCTCGTGCTATGCTAGATGAGTCTGGAACTCCTGCAACCTTCTAGGGTGAAGCTGCATTTGTTGTTGTCACTACTCTCAACAAAACAAATGTCCGGGTAAACAGCACTCAAACTCCTCATGAACTTTGGTATGGTAAGACTCCTACTATAAAATACTTCAAAGTTTTTGGAAGCAAATGTTACATCAAAAGGACTAATGAAAAACTTGGCAAGTTTGAGCCTAGAGTAGATGAAGGCATTCTCCTCGGTTACTCTTCCCGAAGTAAAGGATACAAGTGTTATAATAAAAGACTAGGGAAAATTATTGAAGTATTGATGTTGTGGTTGATGAAGCAGGCGAAAATTCAAAGAAGGTAAAAATTGAAGAGTGGGAAGAAGATGAGGATTATCCTTCCACATTAAATGAGACTAATGTTGAAGAAGAAGAAACCAATGAAGCACCAGAAGAGAAAAATACCCGTAGAAGAAAATACTCCATCCAGATATGTTCAGAAAAATCATCCAGAGACTCAAATTTTGGGACAGAAAGAGGCAGGTGTACAGACAAGACAAACCATCACAGAACCTTAAAGCTATCTAGCATTTCTTTCCTCCATCGAACCACAAAATGTACATGAAGCATGCAAAGATGAATGTTGGGTCAAGGCCATGAATGAAGAGCTTGACCAAATTGAAAAGAATAATAATTGGGAATTAGTTCCTAGACCTCATAATAAGAATGTCATAGGAACCAAATGGATATTATAAAACAAATTGCATGAAAATGGAGAAGTTATTAGAAACA
Organism: Pinus taeda; assembly: GCA_000404065.3. NCBI lineage: Eukaryota > Viridiplantae > Streptophyta > Pinopsida > Pinales > Pinaceae > Pinus > Pinus taeda. Next base: position 94,458 of record APFE030556068.1, on the reverse strand, counting down.
AGGCCAAACTTGTTTGTAAATGGTATGCTCAACAAGAAGGTATAGACTTTGAAGAAAATTTTTCACCTGTTGCTAGACTAGAAGCCATAATAATGTTCCTTGCTCTTTCTAGCTTTTAGAAGTTCAAAGTATATCAAATGGATGTGAAATCTACCTTTCTTAATGGAGACCTAGAAGAAGAAGTTTATATTGAGCAACCAGACGGATTCATCCTTGGAAATGATCCAAAACTTGTATGCAGACTCAGAAAATCTCTCTATGTTTAAAACAAGCTCCAAGGGCCTGGTATTATTGTCTTAACAAATACCTTCATCAACAAGGTTTTTCAAAAGGATCAGATGATAGCAATCTATATAAAAAAATTGACAATGATAAATTGCTAATACTTGTTGTGTATGTTGATGATATCATTTTTGGGAGTAATGAAGAAGCCATGAGTCAAACTTTGCTTTGGTAATGCAAAAATAATTTGAAATGTCCTTTCTTGGTGAGCTCACATATTTTCTTGGTTTACAAGTTCAACAAAATAAAGATGGTATTTTCCTATCACAAACCAAGTACCTCAAGTAGATCTTGAAGAAATATGGCATGGAAGAATCTAAACCAGTATGTATCCCTATGGTAACGGGATGCAACCTCAACGCAAATGATGAATCAATAGTTGTACATCAACCAACCTACATATCCATGATTCGTAGTCTGCTCTATCTAACAGGTACTCGACTAGACATCATGCATGCAGTAGGAATAGTTGGAATATTACAAGCAAATCCAAAGGAAGCACACCTTCAGGCAGTCAAAAGGATCTTCAAATATCTTCAAGGAACTCAAAATTTTGGTTTATGGTATCCTAGGGATACAAATCTTACACTTCATGCATATACAGATGCAGATTGGGCAGGAAGCGTGGATGACAGAAAAAGCACTAGTGGTGGTGCATTTTATATGGGCTCCAAATTAGTATCTTGGTTCAGCAGGAAACAAAGGTCAATTGCATTATCTATAGTTGAAGCAGAATACGTGGCTGCTTCATCTCACTGCACACAACTCCTTTGGATGATGCAAACATTGCAAGAAATTCAGATCACATGCACTCCACCTATCTCCATTCTATGTGATAATACAAGTGCAATCAATATTTCAAAGAATCCAGTCATGCATTCAAAGACCAAGCACATACCTATCAAATATCATTTTCTCTGGGAACAAGTGCTTGAGAAAAAGGTCAAATTGGAGTATGTTCCCTCCAAGGAACAGGTTGCCGATATATTCACCAAACCATTGCCTAGGGAGACATTTGAATACCTCAAATAGAAGCTGGGAGTAGTTGATGCATCATCTTGCTGTCGACACTTATTTGTTTAAGAGAAAATTGGTTGTACGTGAGTTTCATGAAGAGTATCCACGTACATATGCTGATTTCTGTGGATATATTCGCATATATGTTGGTTTGAAGAAAAATAGTGGGCCAGACTTAGGATGAAAAGAGTCTGATATGGGTCTGACAGAGACCATCTGGCACGGGTTCAGGGGGAGCATATACCTTTAATAATGCATTGTTGTCATTATCTTAGAAGACCTTGGTACAATTTCACAGTTGTTTTTGTTTCAGGTGGAACAAGTGCAGAGGGAGATCATGATTGCTGGTCTGGATGATGATTGACAGATGTTGCTGATGATAGTTGGTGATGATATCATAGTCTTGTTTTAGATATTTTTTCTCTATGTCATGTATATATTTTTTTATCAAGGTCATGTAACGACCTATTTTGTTTCCCCACTATGCCTGGGATGGATGATGTAATGTTATTGCTTTATCATGTATAAACTTTTGGTATATACCCACTTGGTTGGGTGGATGAGTCAATCTTTGGTGATAGGAAGGTCATTTCTGATGTATAGAGTCATGTTCTTTATGTAGAACATCTTTTTGTAGACCTTTCTTACAATCAGGGGGAGCATGGACAGCACTCTTCAGCAGATCAGAGAATTCAGTATGTACTCAGGGGGAGCATAACCCTTTTCCCTTGATGACAAAGGGGGAGAGTGACTTGGGGTTGCCATCAAGTCCAAAGGGGGAGATTTTTGGCATTATGACACAGGTTTGGCACTATGACATAGGTGTTGTCCTTGATGGCAACTCACTCAGATGACAGATCACAGTTCAGGCTCTCAGAATGAAGGAAAAAGAGATATACGCAAGTTCCACTCAACCAAGCCGTGTATACACGCGTGTTCGCCGACCAAAAGGTGCGTATGCATATGCACACTTTCACGCAAGGAAAAGCACATACATGTGGGAAAACTTGGTTTTGGTCCATGGTATTTGGTCCCTGGTATTTTAACCCGTGGTATTGATCCAAGGTATCTTGACCGAAGTATTGACCCCAGGTATTTGGTCCAAGGCATTGCTTCTAAGTGGTTTTGGACCATGGTATTGAGTAAGGCCTAAGACTATAAAAGGAGGAGAAGGTCATTAGGAAAATGCACTCAAGTATTGAATATCTAATGAAGAGCAAGATCTAGAATACTGGTCATTGGGTTATGGCGTATAGCTGGATCTGAATCAAGGAAGAACCTAAGCACTTGAAGAAGGATAAGTTCTATTGATGGGTCAAGATCTTAAAGCTTGAGGAGAAGTATCTTTATGTGGTTTTGATCTTTTATCTGAATAATTGGCGCATGTCGTAATCTGTAAATCTGATGATCTAGGTATAACTGATGTCTGAATAGTTGTAAAGGTTAAATCATCTTTTACAGATCTGTACGCAGGTTCATTATAGCAATTACGCGTATACACATTGGTTCGGCATTTCAAAATAGCGTATACATAGGTTTTTCTTGAGGAAAGTGCGTATGCACGCAGGTTCTACACATTGAAGTAGCATACACCTCATAAAATATGTTTTAGCTACTTCTATTTGTTGTTGCAGTGTTCTGGGTTCTAGTTTGGGTTCTGGTTACTGTTACTGTGTTCTGGTTACACCATTCAGAAAAGTGATTGGTTGATTCAGTTTTGGTTGGTGCAAAGGAGATTGGTTGATACAGATATATTTGATGGTTGATTGAAGTTATTGATGGATCCAGTCTGAAAATTTATGAAACGTGGTCCCTGGAAGAAAATAGAAGGTTGTAGCCTTCTATAGGTCAGCACCTACGTACTAGTACATCAGCTAGTACAAGAGCCAAGGGGGTTGTAGCTCCCTTCCTGGAGAAGCTAGAAAACGAGAGAAGGTTGTAGCCTTCTGCAGGTAGAAGCTTGCATACTGGTATAAGACTGCACCAGTACAGAAATATTGTAAAAAGAAGTTTCTTATTTAAAGAAGATAGAGACAAATTGTAGTAGGTGGTTTTCGCCCAGATTGGGTTTCCACCTTATATCTTGTGTTCTTGTATGTGATTTTATACTCTATTTTTTACTGAACCTATTACTACTTATATGGTTCTGATACACAGATTAAAGATCAACTGACTAGATAATAAGTTTACAAGGTATACGCTAGTTGCTCTAAACACAGTTGCGTACATACACAAGTTACATTAATAGAAGTAACGTATATAAATCTGTTTATGGAAATGAAATATTCTTAAGTTGCTAATACTGATTCACCCACCCTCTCAGTATTATTTCCAACAATTATTACCACTTCAAACGAAATCTCAGATAATCTTACTTTGTCACTCATGGCTTGCCATAATAAAGTGACTAAGAGAACACTATCTAAGGTACTCTATCTCTAGTCCAAATTCAAAAGAAACCTCCATTTGAAAAACAATACATGGCAGAGATTTTAAATAAAGGTTTTTACCATAATAGATAGAAAGGAAAAAGATAATTACCCTGTAACTTTCCCTAATCGTAGCACAAGCAAGGTACAAACCTTAGTTGTAGTCACTACTCCTATGTAACCAAGAATGAGTGTTAAGAAAAGACGACACGAGTATGGTAAATACTATTCTACATGAGAGAATTCTAGCAAAAGAAATGAATTACCTCATGTTGGTAGATTCAACATAAAACCCTCAAAATCAAGTTCAGGTAGCTTAAAAATTACTCAAATAGGAAATTATATGAAATACTTATGAAGAAGGACCAACAATGAGCAAGATGAATTAGTAAATGTAACGAAGGATCCAAGTAAACTGAAAAAAAATGATGTCAAAACAAACTTGTTAATAAAATGTTAAGTAAATACCTATTCTCCGAGAGCAGAAAATGAAATTCTTGTTTGTAACCATGTTTAAAACTATAATTGCAAGGTGTAAGCAAAAACTTATGGAAAAGAAAAAACAAGACTTCTTGCAGAAATGGCAAAGAAATACCCTTGCCACGTGAACCAAAGTGAAAGAGTGAAATGAGTTGTAGATTAGGGTTAGGTTTTTTTGATAAACCTAATAAATCCATAATGTTGGATCTAGAGTATCATTCATAGTCGTTGAAATTGCAATTATCCTCAAGCCATGTGAAATCACATGGAGTGGATGTTGTGGGATCCAACCATATCATCAGGTGTATCACAGGGTCAAGCCCTTAATATCATTTATATCCCATATGTATGAGTGAATTCATATGAATGTGATTTAAAATAAGAAGGGATTTAACATTGTAGTATGGGAAATACACCTAGTGGTATAAATGTTAGGGACAAGTTCATAATTTTGATGACTATGTTAATGTGGTCCTTATCAAGGTATAAGATTTAGTATGAGGGAAAACAGATTATTTATATATGGGTCACCACTGTTTTACCAAAATTAATTAATAGATTAAAAAAAAACTTTATATTGTACCTACCTTGAGTTATGGAAGCCTTGAAATAGGTAACCAAAAAACTAAGGTGAGTCTAGTGAGTAGTAACATTACAATGAACTATTTCCTTAGAGGGTAGATTAGACATTTTGAAATGAAATAAAGGTAAAATAAGAATATACCACAAGGAGTTTTATACAGGGAGTTCATAATGAGTTGGTGCATTGTCATATTAAAATAAGTGGAGTTTAGATCCTATATGGTAAACTAATACAATGGATAGCAATGTGGTGCATCAAAAATATCCATATATAGACATAATCCTGAAAAAGTCAATGAAAAACTAGGCATGGGTACTTATTGCATGAAGACCTGATCTTTTGAATCGAAAATAGACTCCTTGCAACTGATTGAGAACGAGAAACAATACAGGTAGTACAATATATATTAAGTTTGCACCAGAAGTGTAACAACTCTCATAAAAAATCCATGTAATAAAGTTAATAAAGGAAAAATAATAACCATGGTAATGGGACACATATTCGATGTGAATGTTGGGCAAAAAATAGTGATTGGGGTCGCTTGTGATTAATTAATGGTTATGGAAATTGGCAGAGGCAAAGAAAAAGTGGCATAAATTGGAATTTTATTTATGAAAATAATGAAAATTAGGAGAAAAGAAAGGTGAAAGGTCACATGTTTCATGTGAGGAGGAAAATTAATGTAAATAAAGGAAAATTGAAGAAAATATAGGCCTCATTAGCAAAAATGTTTCTAATGATCAGTTTGTACTTTTTTTTTCAATTCAGGTTTGGAGCTCTCATTTTCTTTTCTCTCTCTCTCTCACTCTTGGACACTTAGATTTTCCTTGGATCACTCTTGGAGGTGTGTGGCATACATGGAGTTTTGGAGCAAGAAGGAAAAGGAAGAGTAGGAAAGCACAAGAGGACATTAGGATCAGTAGCCACAATAGGTTTTTCTTGGAGTTAGCGAGTTGCATGTATGATTTATTTGCTAATTTTGGCATGCATGGCACATAAATGTGGTTTCTTGGTTATGATTTGTCATTGTTAGGAGGATTTTCTGGATTGATGGTGGATTTGCCTAGCATTTCCATTTCTTGGATAACCATGGTGTTATGGGTTTCCTTCCTTTTTTTCTGGTTGGTTCTCATGATCCTTGGGCGATGGGTTGAGTTACTAGTTCCTGGAAGCCTTGGTTGGACAAATTGTCTCGAAGCCTTATAATAGCTTGGTTTGAGTTTCTATCACTAAAACCCTTGGTTGGAAAAATGTTATGGAATTCCTTGGTGGGTTGAGTAACTAGTCTTGGAAACCTTTGTTGGAAAAACACTCTAGAAGCCCTGAAGCAACTGTGGGTTGAGTTACTATTCTTGAAAGCTCTAGTTGGAACAAATGCTCTAGAGGCCTGGACAAATTGGGTAGAGACCAATCCGGTGATGGTTAGTGATGTTCGACCATGAGGTGGAATCATTAGTTTAGGTTTGAAGTTTTTTTGCCTCTGGAAGCCCTGGTTTGGTTTTGTTGGATTGGTTCCATGAGATCCCAGATTCATACTTGGAATACGTGACATGGGTGATTGACTGAAAGAAAGATTTTGTTTAGTCAATCTATGGTCGGGTGGTTTGTGGAAGTCCCAGACCTAGTTGCATTTTACATATGTTAATTAGAGATTCTATCCTCTTGTGTTTTATGGGTAAACACACTTTTTTATATGTGCTTTTTATGGTTGTTATATGCTTGTTATTTATGTTGGTTATATGTTGATTATGAGCTTGTTTTATGGCAGCCTTGAAGTATGGATTTCATCATGTTTTGGTTTGTAAATGAATGAACAATGAATATATGACATAATAGATGATAATGAAGCTATTGTGATAAGGCATCAATGTTTCTTATATTTTATCAGATAAGTATGAGACCCCTATGCTCAAATATGTTGATATGACCTATAGATTACATATTTGTGAAATGTTTGACGAAATTCTTGTCATGGCTAGTAGGGGTCAAATCAAGTATTCATTCAATTATTTGCATTAGTACCATTTTTTCGATGTTATTTTTCATTTCTGGAAGTTTCATGAAGTTTTGGGAAGTGGCATGAGACCTAGCCCTGAAAACGTGGGACATAATCTGGGGTCGCAGGCTCACAGCTAGCTGAAAAAGTCTCCAGTTGCTAGCATGCCCTTGTTGTGGGAGCGACTAGAGGGTCACAGTCACATACATGCCCATTTCATGGGAGTGACTAAGGCTCTAGGTCAGTAAAATGTTAAGTTACTTCAGGGGTTGGTTACCTGGAAGGGTTGGTTGGTTCCTAAAGGTTCCGTAACATGTGTAGGAAGTCAAATTGGTTGTGTTTTGTTGGTTCCAATTCCTTAACTATACATGGGGAGTTTAATCATATAATATTAGCCTCTCATCACATGTTTACCATGGTGGACTGGTTAACTTGGGTAAATGTGGGAGGGGGTATTACAGAGTGGTATGAGAGCATGGTTCACCCCTTGGACTGGATGGGTGGTATGTTGGTCATGCATTCATGTCGGTTGCATGTATGTGTTCCTTATGCTTGTGGTATATGTGATTGGTTCATATGCATGGTGGTGGTCATATTTGTCATGGTGTGACCATGTGGAAGTTGATGGTGTCATTATTAGATGTGGTCGTCATGAGCATATGTCGGTTGTGCATTAGTTACACATGTCAGTGTTTATATATTGCTATGCATATATTGATATGGTTGTAGTTTTCATGCATGAGGTCATGGTGTGTGGTTGGTATCATCATGCATTGATGACTAGATAGTGGTTTAAATGATGATTAAATGTTGATATGATTATGTTTATATATGTATTGCACTAATATGGTTGATCTTGTAGATGAGATATCCTCCCCTGAACTACATTGAGGTATGTTGGTTTGTTTACGAATTGCTTTAGCTGAAATGATATACCTTGCAAGAAGAGAAGATCAATGATGACTAGCAATATGGTATACTACAGTTCATGAGGCTTTCCCTATGAATCAGATGAGCAATGTGTTGCTAGGTATTCTTGTGACTTAGAAGACACATTGAGAAGTTTAAAGGAAGAAATAAGGAGTTCCAAGGTAGATAATTATAGAATCATTCAGACACATGAGAAATAAGTAGAATTTAATGCAATAATCCTTCAAAGTTTGTCATAATTGTAGAGACATGGACCATTTCATATCACCTATGGGTAGGAGATCAAAACTAATGGGGTATATGGTAGTAGGTCTCTTGGTGGGTATAGGTGGGATAGATTTTAAATGATAAGCGATAGAAGGTTCTTGGACACTCTGGATAAGAGAGGTGATGGACACAGGTTCTATTCTAGTTTTGGTTCTAATAGGCACTATGATTGTCATTGTTATCATCCTTACAGGAGGAGTGTCAAGGGATATTTGTAGGATGAGTTCAAGAAAGAAAAGCCACCTACATTTGATGGGGAAATGAACAATTCATAAGATGCAGAAGCATGGTTTCTTGATATGAATAAATTCTTCAGAATGCATAATTACTCAAAAAACATGAAGTCTAGAATAGATACATTCAACCTTAAGGGTAAAGAAGATATCTAGTGGGAAGATGTATATAATTTCAGAGGTATTCATGAAGAGGAGATGACTTGGAGTGAGTTTGAGAGACTATTTAGGAAGAAGTATCTATCAAAGAGATACTACGACAACATGGAAAAATAATTCTATGAGCTGAAGATGAGATCTATGATCGATGAGGAGTACACTAGAAGATTCTTGGAGTTATTAAGGTATGTTCCTTACCTCAAGGAGGATAAGGCCAATATCCAACAATTCATCTATGGGTTTTGAGTATCATTTAATGACATGATTGAGTTTGATGAGCCTAGATCATTGGAGGAACCCATCCAGAAGCTAAAACATTGTTTTGAGCAAACAAAGTGAAGATCTAAGACTAAGCCAGACTCGAAAGGACATGCAAAGAATAAAGGAAAAAGGGACTAGAAACAAACAAGACCTCAAGATACAAGAAACAAAGAGAATGTAGCCCGACATAAGAACTTCAATGCATCTGATAGAGGACAATGATTTTGGTCTGAGGAGTGGAAAAAAGGTGATGGTTAGAAGCCCTTGTAGTGTTGGACTTGTGGAGGAGAGAATCACAACAGATATTGTCCACAACATCGAGTTGGTAGACCGCAAATATATAGTGCTCAGGATGCATAGAATTGGGAGATCTTAGATAGAGTATTCCACAGATCTATGTAGCATTGGAAAACAGGAACGTAGATCACTAAATGCTTATTATCAAGATGGACGATAATATTTCTGATGAATTTGTTTCTATTTTGATTGACCCTAGATCTAATTATAGTTATGTTAGTCTTGAACTAGTTGATAAGTGTGGTTTGAATAAACAAGTGCATGCAAAATCTTAGTTAGTGAAGTTGGCTATAGGTACAAAGAAGAGAGTTCATCACTGGGTAAGAACTTGTGCATTTGAGTTGAATGGTATGGCTACATCAGTACATTTGAATTTACTACCATTGGGATCATATAATATGCTTTCGGGTATGGAATCATTTCATCTTCATAGGACCAAAGTGGATTGTTATGACAAGCCCATTGAGTTCTTGGATGACAATGGGGAACAAAGAGTCATGCAATGTAAGAAGAAGGCAACATCAGTTAGAATGGTGATAGCTATTCAGGCGGAGCCCAATCATAGGAAAGGGTGTGTGTTATTCGAAGTGCGTATTTCCAGTGACAAAGGTAAGGAAGATGATGATGAATATGTCTTGAGAAGTCACCAATCTCTACAACAGTTCTAGGATGTCTTTTCGGCAGAGATTTTAGAGTTTCCACCACACAGGGAAGTAGCCTTTTCTATTGAGATGGTACCAGGGGAAACACCAACATCAAAGGAACCTTACAGGATGAGCACACCAAAGTTAGTAGGGCTAATGTTACAGTTGAAGCAAATTCTTGGCAAGGGATATATTAGGCCAAGTGTGTCACCTTAGGGAGAACTAGTATTGTTTGTGAGGAAGAAGGATGGTACTCTCAAGTTATGCATTGATTATAGGAAGTTGAACAAAGTGACCATCAAGAACAAGTATTTTTCATCGAGGATTGATGAGTTGTTTCACTACAAGAAAAAAGATCATTGGTGAGGGTCATGCCTGTGACAGACCTTTAATGTCCATCACCAATGTCGCATATGGTGACGGTCCTTATAAAAATGTTGTTGTAAGTGTATATAGTGATCCTTTAAGGTTTGTCACTAAATCATTTTTCAATGACACTTTTGGTGAGGGTCGTTACAAGCGCGTCACTAATTCTCTCTTTGGTGACACTTTTCATGAGGGTCGTTAAAGGCCCATCACTAATTCTCTCTTTGGTGACATTTCTAGTGACGATCTTTTATTTACCCTCACCAATGCTCTTTTTGGTTACTTTTGGTGACGGTAAAAAATGTTCATCATCATTGATCATTCCAATGGGTTTTTGATGATGCTATGTACCTGCTACTATATTTTTTGTCAAAAGATAGTGATTTAAGACCATTGTTGTGGAGTCCTTTTCATTATGTGTCTAAGGCCATAATGGTTAGAGTCAGTCAATTTTTTTCCCTCCAGTAATAAGAATATAGTTTTCTTATTAGTCAATACATGATTCATCTCAATTAGGTTTATTATCTAGAAAATTCCCTTTAGATAAAGTTCCACTAGTGTGTGTAGGAACTATATTATTTAATACATAATAAAGCTCTATAAATTTTGTTAATGAGAGAGACCTAGCACTCCTCAACACTCACGGTACACCTTAACATGCTTTGGCACACAATAGCATTCCTTGGCACCTCTCTTGTCTTAGAACATATTTGTACCTAGAACATCTTGCCATGAGTAGGATGCCCAAGCACGTGTTTTCATGCCCTGGGATAGCATAGCACTCCCATAACATGTGTTGACATGCTTTATAGTCCCTAGCATGCCCTGTAACACCTTGGCATAATATTTAATTGACATACATTAACACATGCCACACATTTTCACTTGCCATGTATTGGAACCTATTATTAGTGTGCCTAGCATGCCTCTTTTGAAAAAGATAAATTCCCGACTTATTAACCCTCTTATGTGTTCATTTCCTTGCATTTTAGCTTGGTTATTCCTTTTGTTACCTTGAAACTCCTTGATGCATATTAGCATACTCTGGCAGCCTGCACATCCTAACATGTCTTGGCATGCCTTGGCACTATTTGGCACATGTTAGCACACCCTGAAACTACCTAGCACATTCTAACACTTCTTGACCTGCCTTGATATTCCCTAGCATGACTTACCAGTGCTTAGCATACCTTGTCATTTCCACCTTGGCATGACAACTAGCAATCATTGACACTCCCTAACACACCCTCATATTCATTCACTTCCATGAATTTTGACCTAGTGCTCCATTATGTTGTCCTAGTACTCCCTAACACTCCTCAGCATGCATTGGCACTCTCTAACACACCTTGGCACTCTTCAACAAGCTCTGCCACTTTGTAACATGCATCACACTCCCTGACAGACATTAACACTTGGCATGTGTTGGTGCTTGGTAAGTATTAGGGCATTTGGCATGTGTTGATATGACTTTGTATGCTTTGGCATGGTTTAATATTAAATTTATTTGAGATCAATTATTGGAAAGTAGATGAGAAGAAACAGAGGAATATTTGGCACTTAGAATGCACTGACACTTGGAACTTGGAACCTATTGGGACCTAGTGTTGGTGTGCCTAGCATGCTCCTCGTGGAAAAGGTAAATTGATGACTTATTAAACCTATTAAGTATTCATTTACTTTTAGTTTAACTTGGTTCTCCCTTTTGTTGCCTTGACAGTCACTGCCATGCATAGTCACACCCTTTCACATCTTGGCATGCCTTACAACTTGGAACATCTTAGCTTGTTTGCCATACCTTCGCACTATTTGGCACGTCTTAGCATGCCCTAGCATTCCCTAACACACCTTGGCAGTCATGCGCTCATAGCTAGCATTACATTTTTCCACGACATGAGAAACTTACATTCCATAGAACACATTGAACCTCCCTGGTTTTCATGCCCTCATAGATAGCCTTACTTTTTTTGTGACTTGGGAACCCAACCAATTCATTATGAAAATAATATTGTTCCCAACCCAAAGTGTCCCTTTCTCTGAAATTGCTTTGTCCATGCCTCAATCAAAACCATAGGCTTTCCTCCTACAGGTCCTATTTTGAACTTCTCCTAAAATACTTCATCCTTGGGACAGTTGGAATTCACTGACACTCCTTGGCACACACTCGTATTCATTCATTTCCAACCATTTTGACCTAGTTCTCCCTTGTTCTCTCCTGACACTCCCTAAAACTTCTTATCATCCCCTGACACTATATTTAATGTGTTATCACGCCTTTTAATTCCTTGGCATACCCTAACACTCCTTAGCTATCATGCCCTCACAACTACCCTTACATTGTTTGAGACTTGGGAACCCAACCAAGTCCTACCTCGACTACAACAACGTAGCTGAGTTATAGTTACGACAACTAGACTATGCTTTTTTCACCTAAGAACTTCCTATAACACATCTTAGGCTGCTCATGTCCAATCTCAACTCATCCCAGTTAACAGGATACCAAGTCAAGGCTTATGTCCAACCATGGCCATAAAACAATTAAGCAACACAGTTTACATATTGACATGCCATAGCGCCTAGCACATCTAACAATCCCTTAGCACTATGTGGCACATGTTAGCATCCCCTGTATTTCTTGGCATGCTTTACACTCCCTAGCACAACCTAGCACTCCGTGACATGCCCCGACACTCTAGCATGCCTTGGCACTACATAGCATATAACCTTATCACTCCCTCCTTAGAACACTTGGAACTTGCTGACACTTCCTATCACACACCCTTATTTGTTCATTTCCATGCATTTTGAACTAGTTCTCCCTTGTGTTTCTATGGCACTCCCTAACACTCACTAGCACACATTGGCACACCCTGGCACCTGACACATCTTGGCATGTTTCCCTGGCAATCTTGCATTCCTTGGCACTACCTAGAATATCTTGTAACTCCCTCGTTACCACACCTAGAACTCACTAACACTCCCTGCCACACACTCTTACTCATTTATTTCCATGTAATTGAAACTAGTGATCCCTTTTATTTCCTTAAAACTCCATAACACTCCCAGGCATGCATTAGCACACCCTAGCACATGGAAAATCTTAGCATGTTTCGTTGGTCTCTAGCATGATTTAACACTTCCTACCTGTTAAGTGGATAAATCATTATTGCGGACAAGATCGATCTCCCTAGTATCAACTAATATCTAGCAACAAGCAGGACAAGCAAATCTACCTTTCTCTAAACATATTGCGATTCATTAATAAAAACTAAGAGGTGTTTTAGACCCTACCTTAAGTCCAACGCTAGTTTGTGGCAGCCTTGCACCAACAACTTCAAAGAGTTTCCTTTTAATAACCTGCAAACACAAACAAGCACACATCAAAGAACACCTGCATAGCTAATATAATAAATCATGTTCATCATAGTGATCAAGGAGTCTATGAAATAAACCATTAAACACAGCTTATTGAGAAAAATAAACTTGATTGTATTAACTTTGAGAAAGAAGAACTTTACAACCTTGGTGCCTTGATGTCATACAAGCTCTTCCTAGGGTCCAGGCAGGAATCTCCTCTACTTTGACAAGCCTCACTCTCTCCCAAATGAGATCAAAAGGTATGTGATATTTCATCTCAAAAGCTCAATTAGGAAGACTAAGTTCCAACAGCATTTACCCTCAAAAACATTCAGCTCTTAACCTCCTCAGTAACCAACCCAAAGCTTCATTTTATAGTTCAAAGGAAGGAGGTTACAAGTCCACCATTGAAGGGATAGAGTCCTCCTTCAAGGGTATAAGCTCCTCACATCAAGGGGTTAGCTCCTTAAGGAATGGGATGCATGAACCCTCAAGGAGTGAACTTTCCAGTGCAAGATTCCCTCTAGAAGCTTCCAGAATTGACTCAAAGTGATTTTTTAATAATATACTTCCACCTTTTTAACTTTTACAGGGGTTTGCACCCATCAACACAAATACAGAGTGGTCAGGTACGCAAGGGACATGACCAATGGTGCGGTACCGCAGGTAATGCTAAGAGAAAGTGTGAAACCAGAGTTTTAGAGATTTTTAAGGTCTTTCTCTCATTTTTAAGGCTTGATATGAAGAACTGAGGTTTAAGATTTGCAAAGGAGATAAGTATGAGTGATGATAGACTCACACGGATTACAGAAAGTCATGGTGATAATTTTTGTGTAACACATTGCCCCCTAAAGTGTGAAGCTTGTAATAGATGAGGATGGTTTTGTCATCTACGAAGAGTGAAGTGCTTTATCATTTCAAGGATCTTCCTGTGGATACCCCGGTTGGAACCTATAAAAAAATTCAATGCAAAATATATATATATGAACATATCATCACTGAGGTAGGCATTCCCATACTTAGATCAAAATTGACTAGAAACTATCTAAACTGCTCTAATACAGGAATGATTTCGTAATACATCATAAATATAGACATATGTAGACATAGTATGGACACAGCCATCTGTTTATGAATAGTCCATTGTATAATGAATAACAAAACTCCTCGCAGCTTGGATGGTGGAAACTAGATCCAGGGTCTTGATTTCTGCTTTCCGAACTAGTACGATTCTATCCATGTGAATGAATGTGTCGAAGTCGAACATGGTAGAAACCACTTAATTACCAGTCAATGATGTAAACTGTTAACAAGTGTGAGAGGAACCGCCAGTAATGTCAATGGCCCTCAAAGTACTCAATACAATCCATGAAATGTGAATGAATGAGTCGATGTCGAACACGTCACAAAATCCTTTGATCGAAGGTCAATGATGCAACTTGTCGTCAAAGGCGAGAAACCTGCCACTGAGGCATGCAGATTCCAAGGTACTGACGATTTCTAGATCATCTTTCTAGATAATGAGTCGGAGTCGATAGAAAGTGATCTGTCATAGGTAAGCCCATAACACGAAATCATAGATTAAGTCTGAAGAAATATATTTGGCAAGAACTAACTCAGGGACGGTCAATGATGGATGACAGATATTTTGTAGGTGAATGGTTTATTTGCACAGACCTCTTGAACACATAACGACACTGCAGATGGCTTGGTGACAGTTGACCCTCAGCTAATACCCGGAAACCAGCTGAAGACTTTAAGTGTGGCTTGATTAACTGTTAGGTAAAGGATTTCCCAACCCAGGTGAATAAAAGTGTCGTGCTCAAGAGTGATGAAAAGTTTTTCAAACACAAAGTATAACAAACAGGTTCATTTTTCTCTCTTTTCCCCCACCATTTCTGGCAAGTACCTTTTGAATAGCTTGAGGAGGATAACATTTGCTTGGTTATAAGCTCATCCTTTAGATGAGTCCAACTTAGTTTAGATTCGAACCCTAAGAAGGAGTGGTTTGTTCATGTTTGTAATTGAAAAGGTCCTTTACTGTTAAATTTTAACAAGTCCAGCATAGGAGAAACTCTGCGTTTTTCAATTTTAGGGAGTCAGAAGAAAAACTTAAGAAAACTCCATGGTTGTCCTTTTTCGTAAATTTGTGTCTCCCAAGCCTGAAAAAGTATAAAATAATACTTGAGAGAACCACTTGACCATTACGATCAAGGAGTACTCTTCATAATTAGTGCCTTCAACCTGAAAAAGTAAAAAAGCGATCAAAAACATGTCATTTTATTACCAATATCGAACTTGAAACGACAAAAGTTCGGCGATCTTTTCATGTTTATACGGTCGAAAAAGAGTTGTAAGTGGACCGTCCTTTTAATTCCATTTTAATGAGTTTAAAAAGAAAAACTCGACAATCTTTTCATATTTTACGAGTCAGAAAAGAGCTTAAAGAGGACTCCTATGTTTTTGGTTTTTTGTTGAAAATGATCAATTCTCCCTGAAAATCCAGTATTCTACACAAAAACTCAAAACATTACTCATACCTGTTTAAAATTAATAAAAATGCATCAAAAGTGACCTTTTTAAAGTGAAAAATAAACAAATTAAAAAATCATTTATTCAAAAAATCTTATAAAAAGGGCTTTTGTAAATTCATTTTTACCGTTTGACTTCAAAGTGAAAAGTAAGAGCTTTTGGTAAGAAAACTTCCTGTGAAGATTGCGGAAAATCCGCCCGTTGGAATCGAGAATCGTCCTCTTCAGGTAATCCACATCATCCATGTCTTGCATTTCATCCGTTTCATTTTCATTTTGAGGGCTTTAAAATTCATTTTTTAGGGAAATTTTTGGTTAAAAATCGCTCGCGGTAGTTGCGCAGGTGTACCATGTGTACCCTGCGAACCCCAAATTTTTCGTACAAAAGAAAAATTCAGGGTTCTGCCCTTAAGGATGAGTGCGAACCTACGCACTATCCCTAACCCGGTGGGTGCTGACCCCGCGAAACGCGTTTTGAAACCCTAACTTTTCTCATTTCCACCCAAATGTTTTGAAATTACAAAGTTCTAATCCTCCTATTTTACAATGCAGATACACAATATGCTTGTTTGGCAAAAACGGGAACATGAAGACGTGGGTCAAGCCACATTGATTCATCCTCCTTCATTACAGGCATTAAGAGCATGCAGGCTATTGAAATTCTGGGCCATACCCGGCATGAGGGCTCAGGTAGACTTTCTACAATGGATGGTTGATAGGTGGAGCACATAGGACCAGTGTTTCATAATTGGTGGCCACCGGCTCGAAATCGAGTAGAAGGAAATTTATTTCCTTACTGGCTTGCCTAAGAGAGGTAAAAGATTATCTCTATTCGGGACTAGGCCAGGTGGCCAGTCTGTCGCTAGTCTCCGACTAGAGTTTTGCAATGTCCAAACTACGGACAAACGGATAGATGTTAAGACCATATCCTGTCTTGAACTTAAAGTGATTGCATTTACTATCACCAGACTATGCGGGAGCGCAACATTGCATCTAAGTACCGGTTCCCAAATGCACATGGTAGTAGACTACCTCCGAGGCACCATCTTCAACTGGTGCGATGTTGTGTTGGCTAATGTGAAAGGCCAACTGACTAGGGCAAAGAATGGACAACTGAAGAACTTTGGATATGGTTACTTAGTTGTGAGCTTTGGCCTAGAGAGGGTACCTATGCTAGTTCCACAAAAACTTACCATTGAGGCTGGACTTCCTCGAGATCCTAGGATTATGCACTGGGTTGCAGTCATGGCCCGTCATCCTAAGGAGGGCACAGAGGTTGTTCGATTTCCACCTAAGTATTTTCGTTGGTTGGGAAACCAACTTTTCATGATACAGGACTTTCCATATGCTGGGATGGATTATCTTGGTGATCCAGGCATGGCTCTTCCACCAGGAGAGCAATGGGATGATACAGGTAAATTTTTTTTCAACATGTTCTAAATTTTAAAAACTAATTTTTTTTGTTTGTTTTTAAATCATCCAAAACTGATAGTAAAAATTTTTAAATGCAGATGTGGGTCCATGGTGACCAACCGCTCTCCAACCCTATGAGCGAAGACACCCTGCTGCCGTGGCACCAGCCCCATAGGACCAATCAGCAGAGACCTTGACCGAATTGGAGCATCATATAGAGCACTTGACAGGAGACATCCCAGAGACTAGTATAGATGATATTCCTCTTAGGGTACAGTGTTATGTGATTGGGGTCCCAGGACCTTTTAGGAGGTTCCTTTGTAGGGTGGCCCGAGCAGTGGTTTTTTATCGTGATCATCATTAGGGATAGGATGATTGCCTCTGTAGACTTCATATGAAATTTATATCTTTTTGTGCTATCATTTTTGTCGATCATAAGGTGTTTTTCAACCTATGATCGAAGACGATGTATATTTGACACACGTCTATGCTATGATATATCACTATTACTGAGTATCTTGTATAACATATTTATGGAATGTTTTTAAATTTACTGTCTTGATTATTGCAAATGTCTATTTAACATTTGAGAATCAACTGCATCTGCGAATGTGTTTAAATATCTTGGAATATGTTGATATTCAATGTAGTCGAATTCACGTTCCAAGAGAGGAACTCTCAAAAATAATCTTAATAATACTGGATTTCTAATGGCATAAACCTTGTTAAGTTGTAATACAACGAGTTCAGAATCTAACCTTACAATCAAACTCTAAATCCCAAATGAGATGGATTCAGATAATAACTCAATCACTGCACTATATTCTGCAATATTATAGATATTAACTCGTTAGAGGGTGAATAAATAACCCAAGCTGCGGAAGAAATATTCCGTGTACTACGACAAGCACCATCAGCAAAACCAATGTATGTTTGAGAAGACATCAACATATGCAATATCAAGAGTAAAACCAAGATAAGCAGGAATAATGATAAAACACTCTCTAAACTAGGCACACTTTATGATCTAAAACACACCAGCTAAAAGAAAAAACTATTATAAATAATCTCCACGCCAAACTTTAAGCATAATATCTTTTCAGATAAAGCCCATTTCTGGGTTTACCTAAAGAGACACCGTCAAAATCTACTGATTCATAGGCCCCTTTGGCCAGCTTTCGCTTAACAACAAAAGGACCATGCCACATGGGTACGAATTTTCCATCCCCTAGCTTATCGTTAGCTTGATCGTATAATAAAACTAGGTCCTCTTCCGAAAAATTACGAGGTGTAACATTTCGATCATACTGAGATTTTATCCTTTTTGCGTGAGTCTCGATTGCTAATGCAGCATCACGTCGATTCTCATCTAATTGAGCTAAGTATAACAAATGTTTTTCCTCCTCGGAAGTGGCTGGAAGTAATTCTATGGCTATTTGCAACAACGGAATTTTGCATTCAATGGGTAACACGGCTTCCAACCCGTAAACAAGCTGAAAATGAATGAACCCTGTTGATGTTTTGACTTAGGTTCGATATGCCAAAAGCACTGAAAATGACATGTTATGCCAATTCGACCGATGAATACCAATGATTTGCCAGATCATGGTGACTAGAACTTTGTTGATTGCTTCAACCAGACCATTAGCCTGTGGGTAATATGGAGTAGAGCTATCATGACGCAGGCCAAGCTGATCTGTTAGTTCAGTCATCATGATGTTCCGAAAATGACTTCCATGATCAGTGATAATCGCTTAAGGAACACCGAACCTAGCAATTATATGATTGAAAACGAAAATTGCAACAGTTTTGCTGTCTTCCGAAAATGTAGGCATCGCTTCGGCCCACTTGGTAAAATAATCTACCGCAAGGATGATATACGCATGCCCCCCCGGCCGAGTGAGGGTTACATGTAATAAAATCGATACACCACTTTGCGAAAGGGCCGACGGCAATTATAGGGTGGAGAGGAGTAGGAGGAGCATGCATATTTTGATCAAAAATTTGGCAATTGTGGCATTTATGGACTGCATTGATACAATCTTTAAATAAGGATGGCCAGATAACCAGCGCGCAATATCTTTTGGGTTGTGGCATACCCAGACATAAGACCGCCACACGCTCCAGAGTGACATTCATTTAGAACATTTTTGGCTTCTTCATGAGTTAGACAACGATGGAAAACAAAATCCACTCCACGACGATAGAGTGTATCCCCAATAATATTGTATGGTTGGGATTGGAAACATATTTTCCTTCACTGAGAACATGAGATTTCAGGCTGAAAAGATTAGGTTTGGAGATAGACAATTATATCCCCATACCATGGATCAAGAGTACTGATAAGAAACAAAGATTCATCCGCAAGGGATTCTTCTGCCACAGTTTCGGTATCAGTACGCGGGAAGTCACACATTAGTTCCGCAAAAACCAAAGATTTCTTTGACTTGGATTTTTCAAACTCCAAATCAAATTCCTGCAAGATAACAATCCATTTGGAATACTTGCCCCCTAGCATTTGTTTAGTCAAAATATATGTCAGAGGGTTACAGTCTGAAATTACTGTGGTTTTGCGTAGTAGAATGTAGTGACGAAATCGCTGGACAACTTGAACAGCTGCCAAGGCCAATTTCTCCACATGCAAATACTTAACCTCAGTCGGATTCAGAGTTCGACTAAGATAGTAAATCACATGTTTAGCATTGAATTCATCTTCCTGTACTAAAACCATTCCAATGGTGGAATGAGAAGCGGTGAGGCACAAAAAGTAATCTTGGTTGTAGTTGGGAGGATGCAATAACAGTACATGGGTCAACGCGTGTTTAAGTGCATCAAAAGATTTCTGAGCTATCTCATCCCAAAAGAATGGAGTGTTCTATTTATACAACCTGGTAAAACCCTTCATTATCTTGTCGTAGTTAGGAATGAATCGACATAAAAATTTTGCTTTCCCTTGCAAACTTTGGAGTTGGTGAAGAGTCGAAGGCGGAGGTAATTTAACAATGGCTTCAACCTTTGAGGGATCGACACGAATGCCGGCTTTTGAGACAACAAATCCCAGTAAGCGACCTGTTTCTATACAGAAAACACATTTGTGTGGATTCAACCTAATTCGATAATGCCTACATCTCATAAATATGGCTCGTAAATGAGTGAGATGATCAGCTTTATGTAATGAATGAGCAGGTAAATCATCGAGGTAAGGCTGCACAATGTGCTTGATGTCATGAAATGCGTAAGACATAGCCCATCGAAATGTTGCTCCAGCGTTCTTCAACCCAAAAGGTAATTTGCAATAAGCAAAGGTCCTTCATGAACAAATGAAAGCCGTTTTAGGTTGATCAACAGGGAGTATGTTAATTTGATTATAACTGGAAAAACCATCCATAAAGGAAAAGATTTCACTTCCGACATAATCATCAATAATTTGATCGATATAGGGGGTTGGGTAATTGTCTTTAGGACAAGCTCGATTAATATCCCTATAATCAATACATATTCTTATCGTTCCTTACTTTTTGTTAACAGGAACAATATTTGATACCCAATCCGTTAAAGGAATCAGATATATGAAACCTGCTTGAAGTAATTTCTCAACTTCAGCTTTAATAGCAGCAGCTTTTCGTGGATGTATCTGACACAAACATTGTCGGATGGGTTTAGCATCTGGGTAAGTTTTAATTTCATGGACAACAATTGATGGATCAATTCCTGGCATTTCTTCATATGACCAAGCAAACACGTCGCGGAATTCTTGAAATAGGGCTTTATAAGTTTGGATTTCCTCGTCCGTACAAGAAGCACCTATATGAATGTTTTCAATAATCCCGGGTTTCACTGAAATGTCAATAGGAATTGTTCGAGAAATATTTCCCAAATTTAACTCAGAATCAGGATGTTTTAGTGGATTATGTGGTTCCTTGACATAATCAGTGGTAAAAATAGATGAGAAATCATTTTCAAAATGATCAAGCTCAGGTAAAAATGAAGATCGATGATGAAGATCTTCCCATGGTAAATCATCAACAGACAAAAATTCATGAATCTACTCATCAGTGTGAACAGGTTTAGAAAAAGTAGTTGACTCTGAGGTTGAGATTGAAAGTGACTCCCCATGGACCACATTCATTGGATCAATTTCGGTTGAACTAGAGTTGGAAAATGACTGTACCATCTGATATGCAATTTCAAATGGACTCAAGGGCATGGTATCACCAAATGAGTCCACCTCGGAATCGAAAGGTACGATCTAAGGATCATCAAAAGCAATAGTGTTCGATGAAATCATATGAATGGTTGCAAAAGAAGGTGATACGTTAGGAGGAGGAAATGAAAAAGTTCCTAGTAAACTAGAATCTTTAACTAATCCCACCCCAACATCCTTATAAGGGATAGTTGTTTTACTGACATGTTGGATACTCTCAGAAGAGATTGGATTGGATGAAAAATAATTCAACTGATCTATTGTGATGATCCTTCCATTATTAGGAAACTTAATGAGATGAAAGACTAATGAAACAACAACAGTCATCGCGTAAGACCAACTGCGACCTAATAGAAGGTTGTAATCTAGAGGGGCATCAACCACTTCCACATCTAGATTTACAGTTTTTCTTTCAACCGCTATAAGTAAATCTTGCAAAATTCCATAAGGATGAAACCCTCGGCCGTCAAAAGCCTTAAAAATCGTTAGGGATTGGTTAAGTGTCAAAGAACCAAGCGATTTCCAACACGAAATCGACATAATACACATAGAAGCTCCCTCATCAATCACAGTCCGAAAGCAAGGTTTGTTTTTTACTAACACTGGGATCTGAAAAGCCATTTGATGAGGTAAGCGAGGTGTACTATTTTCTAAATCAAAGATTATAAGGTTGGAATCCTAAATATCAACAGCTCCTATAGCAGACAAAAGCAATTTACGTTGTGCTGGGTATGATTGCAGCACCTCCAAAGCTAACATTGTTGAAGGAGAAACAACTAAGTCCTCAACAATGTTATAGTTCTAAGCAGCTCTCGCATGTGGATTGAAAGCTAACTTCCGAAGTATACCTTTAGTAGGCGGTTTGATTACTAAGTCTGGATTAGGTTTCTCGATCTGTAGTGGATCGGAACCAGGAGGAGTTGACGTTGATGGGTTTGAACTAGAAGTTTCCGGTTCCTTACCACCAACAGGATTCTTGCTTCGATAATCTTGCGATCACATCACAATCCTAACTTGGGACATCATCATAATTGGTTCTTCTGAGGCATTAGAGAAAGAACCTATCATCTTACTATCTTGACTAGGAAAAGGATCCTTCAAGATAGCAGGCGTTTGAGAACCTTTGACAATTTTCGAAACCTCGGCTTGATATGGACAATCTCTTGTAAAGTGCTCCTTGTCACAAATGAGACAAGGATAGTGAGGTTTACGTTTCTCATCAGTAGATTCAGTTTTTTCTCGTTTCTCTTTTGTGTTTTGTTTATTTTTCTTCTTCCCTTTCTTTTTACCTCCGGATTTTGATTTGGCCGTAGAAGATTCTACGACATGAATATCGGCAGGAACTTCAGCTGAAGCTTCTCCTGTCGGGGAATCTGGTAAAGTTATAATAGGAGAAGAATTCTTTGTAGATTTCTTCTTACTCTTGGTATTCACTGAACCAATCATACCATCAGCGGCATGAGACCTTGAAGGAGTTGTAGTTATTTGATTTTGTTTGGGAAGATCGAGAATTATTTCATGTAAAGTACCCGATTGCGTATAAACGAGGTCAAGGTACTGAGCCTGAGAAATTACTTGCTCCTCAGTAACTACTCCTACCTTAGCTACATCCTCAGTGATTTTAGGTAATAATGATTTAACAAACCATTTTGCCAAAATATGTTCTAGGATAAAAACTTTCATTAAACGTTGTCGACGTCGCCATTCATGAATATGGTCAGAAATATATGTAGACATTGACTGTTCTAATGAGGTTAATAATTTCGTGCCATTGTCATATCTGACAGGCAACTGAAAATGAGTTAAGAATGAAGTATCTAACTGACTAAAATTATGAAAAGAGCTTCGTGGTAACTCAATGTAACACTTGGCTACGAGACCAATGAGAGTGTGTTGAAAAATCTGTAAGAAAATTGAATCATCTATAATGGAATTAATGCACACCAGAGGTGATAAGTCATCACATGATTGGACGGATCTTCTCCTGGCTTACCTTCAAACTTTGAGATGTCACTGGGCAACTTATTAGGCATTGGCAGCCAATACGGAAGATAATAAATTGGATCATTCGTGAGGCGCAACAAGTCAAGTAAATCCAAAGTTGTGATAAACGATAACTGACAGTTAGGGTCTCGAAAACCTTGGGTCACAAGACCAACTCCAGGAGGAGGATATCTAGGATAACCTGGAATCAGATTTGCATTAGGAATATTATATCCTCCCGGAAAACCAGGATTAACCAGACCAAACTGGGGTTGAGGTTGAGGTTGTTGATATGTATACCTAGGGTATGGTTGATACTGATAAACTGGGCTTTGCACAACGGGACCGTATTGATACTGTCCCTTGATAAGTAAATTGCAGTTGACTTGTGACAAATGTACTTGGACTAGGTTGTCCTACAGGCATCTAAACCGAAGTCTGAATTGTAGGTCCAGACTGGGGTACAGAGGTCTGAGGAGTAGATACAGGAACAGTAGAAACCGGAGTTGTCAATACTCTAGAAATAGGTGGGGTAGATTGAACAGAAGTTGCAGTAGTTGCAGTAGTCGATTGAGGCAGAGTTCGAGGCGAACTAGGCCCAGACTAATGAGCTACACTAGGTGCAGAAGTTTGAATAGAAGACTGGACAGGTTGCTGGGTTGAACTAAAAACCGTAGGTTGTCTAGGTTGAGATGACAACTGCACATTAGGTTGCAAAATTTGTTGAGTTTGAGATGGATCCCATACCATATTCATTCCAGGGTAAGGACCCATAACAGGTTGAGTATATTGAGGACCATAACCAAGTTGAGTGTAGGACTGATAATTGAAAGGTACATTTCCAGTTCCTTGAACAAATGGTTGACCAGAGGGTGGTTGGAAACCTTGAGATGGTTACTAACCTTGAGGTTGAAAATCTTGAGGCACGTACTAAAACTAGGATTGACCTTGAGGTATAAATTGATACTGGGGTTGACCTTGAGGCATATATTGAGTCTGAGGTTGACCTTGAGGCATATATTGAGTCTGGGGTTGACCTTGAGGTATGTACTGTCCCAAAGGTATGTATTTTCCTTGAGGTTGCCCCCAAGTGGTATTTGACTACCTTGAGGCAGTCCCCAAGGCAGTAATTGACTACCTTGAGGTTGTCCCCCAGGTGGTATCTGACTACCTTGAGGTTGCCCACTAGGTGAAATCTGACTACCTTGAGGTTGCGGATTAGGAATAGCACCAGACATCATAAGAATTTCTTCTACACTCAACGGTGGAGTTCCATTATTACCAGTTAATGTCCCATGTTCAATGGGTTGAGGAGACGCTCCTGTAAAATTACCAGAGATCAACTGATACCCAGAAGGAACAGAAGGACCTCCAAAAATGCTTTTGGTGATTGGGAAAACATGGATGACCGTTTTGATATATTCGAAGGAGGATAATAACCTCTGGGCGTTGGATGAAAAGGAATACGAGGTGGTGAAGCGACAAGACTTGGATTTTCTAAAAGGTTTGTCAAAGATACGTACCAAGCGTCACTTCGAAAAGGACTGTAAAAGATTGATTCACGCTCCCTAAGTTCTATAGTCAGTTGATTTTCAAGGGGAGTTATATCTTCGTCTGGACTAATCAATTCTTCAATAGCAATGAGTCCAGAAGGAAGATTTTGGGTAATAACACTTCCTACCTTGGGTGAACTAGGACCACTAGAAACTGGAGAAGCAAAGCCTGAGGATGGAGTAGCAGCAGGTTCAATTTCAGGTTCAGAGATTTTAGGTTCCTCAATTAATTCACTAGTAGGTGAAATACTACCAGTAACTTCGGAAACTGAAATTGGTTCAGAAAGATACTCTGTTGCTCGAACTTGGTAATCAGGGTGAATAATTAAAGGTGATTCTCCAGCCTCTGGTGACCCAACTCTACTTTCACTAGGTGTGACAAGATCCCTTAGCCCTTCACGCTGACTTGGTGTATATTCAGGAGGCTGCCCCCGAAGTCTACGGGATTGTCTTGGTAGTTCAGCCACGATTAATTAATTAATTACTTCACATGAAAACAAAGAAAATCTCAATAAAACCACCTAAAGTCTCTAAAGAACCAAACAATCGAATCACACACCTAACAATCTAAGAGTTCAAACCACACACAAACAATATTTTTCCATACCAAAAACACTAGTTGGTGATGAAATCCAACCTCGCAGAATTCAATACAAAATGGCGGTTGGAACAGTTACCCCGACAACCTGCTTAATGAACAGACTGGCACAAGTTTCTCCACAAAACTGTCTCGAGTGAAGATAACCCCCCAGAGAGTCCAAGTGAGTCTAGTCGACGTCTGCTCCAGGTACAGTGGGATCTTCCCTCCACCATCACCTAGGAAAGAAACCTCAATATTATGGCCACTAAGGTTACCAACGGAAACAAATATACCTGGGGGAACAGTCTACGATCCGATACGCACGCAAGG